>BQNB010038873.1:0-48455 GCA_026074375.1 Tanacetum coccineum | reverse complement strand
TCCAATTTGATCGAAATCTTCATAAGTGATCTGCTGTTGTAGATCACTTTCAGCAACAAAGGAATTAAGAACATTTTCAATCACATTACTAGAAGTTGCAGGACTTATTGAAGCAGAAGTAAAAGTGGTTGAATATGTTTGTTCAGGATATGACATCTTTAAATTAGTGCTAGCAGCACTAATAAAGGCTGAATGGGTAGGAGCAAAAGTACCTCTTGAATCATAACTTGAGCCACCCTTCACATCAATTTCAAGGGTCCTAAGCTTGTTGTAAAGATCATCAAAGCTTAGATAATCAAGACCACCATTTGTTTTAAGAGTGATGGCCACCTGCGACCAAGAAGGTAGAAGTGCTCTGAGAAACTTCATGTTACAATCTTCATTGTCTGGCTTTGCTTGCATCTGATTGAGTTGAATCAATATCTTCTGAAACCTGTCATAGCCCTTATGCAAACCCTCTAATTCAGAAACCCTAAATTCTAAAATCTCCTGCTTTAGCATTGATTTCCTTATTTTCTTAGACTCATCATTACCTCCAAATCTGGCTTTGACAGCCAACCAAATATCCTTTGCATCATCTAGATGGTGAAAATCAGCCATATGATCCTCAGGAAGAGACTGAAGCAATATAGTTTTTGCTTTTGTCTCTCTTTGAACAGCAATTTATTCTTTAACAGAAACAGGTGGAAGAATCATAATATTTCCTTTTGGATCTCTTCCTGTCTTTTTCCTGTTGTTTCCATTTAGAACAATGTTCCACAAGTTGTGATCACTGTTCATGATCCAATACTCCATCTTCATGGCCCATGTCTTATATTCTTCCTTCTTTAAGTAAGGAAATTTGGCATTATTGTTTGAGACAGTGGTTGTGTGATATTGTTGAAGTTGCTGAGACTGTGTGGTTTGTAAGGTTTGAGAGTGATTTAGAGACTCAAAAACTGGTTCAGAAGTTGAGGCAGTAAACACAGGTTCAGTTGTTGATGGGAAAGTGAATGTAGATACTGATGGTGATGGCATAGGGTATGTTTGTGTGGATTTTGTGAAGTCATTGTGAGGTTTTTATGAGTAAGAATAGTAAAGTTTCTTTAACAGAGGCTCTCTCCAGGCTCTGATACCACTTGTAGGTCCAGCCATAGATAGATCTTTACGCCTGTTAAGGTTGTAGAGAACTTATGTAATCACAAGCAACTCTAAGAGAGACTCTAACAAATAAAACTATTGTTTACGCGAAATATAAACAACAGAGTTAAAGAATTACTAAAAACAATGATCCTCTATGGATCTTTTCTATTAATAACAAAAGTGTTTTTCTAATGAATCCAATCAGTACCTTCATCCAAGGCCGTAGGTGTCTTAAATATCCATGAAACCCTAACTCCTTGTATCCTTAAGATTCGCTAAAAGCTAAAGTGATAAGTGTTATCACTTCCTAAGATATCTCATGCATATCCCTATCACTAACTAACCATACTATCAACCCGGAGTAAGCATAATACTACCAGGACTAATATTGTACTACCAGCAGGAATAGCTTTTGTTCTGCCAGCACTAACTATAAACTTATCATTACCAGTAGGAACTACATACCTACCAGCAGGAACTTTTACTCTACCAGTAGGAACTACATACCTACCAGCAGGAACTTTTACTCTACCAGTAGGAACTACATACCTACTAGTAGTAACTATCTATTACAAAATTCCTAACACAGTTACAGGTCAAAAAGTTAACGTAACACTAGGTATAATGACAAATTTAAAAGTTCATACTGCAAAATGAGTTACCTGAGATAGTGCATAGAGTATTTTTACCTTTTAACCTTATTTTAATTGATATAATTTGTATTTTTTTATTTAATATTTTCAAAACAAAATATATCCGGCACAAATACAAACGTACTCTTGTGCCCCACTGGATACAAGAAAATAAAATTACTCTATTATACATAAGGCGTGTAAACGACGTCGTTTTAGGTTTTATTAATCCAAAAAGACGTCGTTTTGTGTTCAATTTTGTCATTTGGTTTGTTGGCCTATTTTTCTTCTTGGGCTGTAATTGGATCGTCTACTAACCCGGTTCCGTTACAAACTATGCACCGATACCCGAAAGTGGTTAGAAGTGGTAGTTGTTTGGTGGGTTCATGGTTTTAGATATTTAGGTAGCAGTGCTTCTTCTAGATTTCTCTTTTCAAGATTGGTATACTAATGCCATCATATACGTGTCTTCTTAATTGTTGCATGTCTCAATCCTCAGCTCATACCATCAACACATATTCAACTCTCTCTCTCTTAAAATTCATCTCTTTCTTTGTCTAAATAATCTGGGATAGATTTGAAGGAGTCGTGATCGTTTAGTGGTCTCAATGGTTTAGAGATCAAGAAGTAACTCTGATTGTCATATGATTGGTAAGCATTTTGAATTTAGTTTTTTTTTACTTTGCATGTTATTATTGGATTGGTGGATAGTGTTTGTGTTAGTTTAAGGTTTGTTATGAGTATTTCAAATTAATCTTTTTAAGCACAAATGTTTTACATTCTGGTATGTGGTCATGTGTACTCATTGTATACATTTTATATAATATGTCGTTGTAAGGGGTGATGCGTGGTGATAAATTCTTATTTTATATGTTGATGTAAGCGGGAGACGTAAGTACTGATTTCTTAAGCGCCAGAGCGTATGTTATTATAGGATTGGTGGATGTGTATTTCTATTAGTTTAAGCTTTGTGATAAGTATATAAAAATAAAATAAAAATTAGGCAAATATTTTTTATACTACAATATGTGGCCTGACGTTTTGATTTTGTAGATTTTGTATAATTTGTGGTTGTAAGCGTTTGATGATATCCTTTAAATTTGTATATGTGGTTATACATTATGATTTTTTATGATTTGTATAAGTTAATGTTGGTCCCTAAAAATGTGATATAAGGTTTATCAAGTTAAACTAATCACATTTCATGGCAACAAAGTGAGTTTTAAACAAATATATATAAACAATATAAAGAACAAGTTTAAAACACATAAAACTAACTTTTTAATGTATAGGTTCTTGTTAGAATCAAATAAAGAATCTATGACACACCTTGCTTGCGGAATAGCAAGGTGGTTGAATGACAATTGGGGTTTTTATCTCCTTCGAACTTAAACTCTTAACCAAAGTTAAGTGAATAAGAAAACAAACTACTTGTCAAGAACTGAAGCTTCAGCTTCAACAGTTCTGTTTAGTTTGTTTGAGAGATAAAGAGCTCTTCAATGTGTTTCACATTAATTGGAAGAGATAGCTCTTTACTCTCAATATCCCTTTCCTTTTATAGGCAAAGGGATTAGGGTTTACAAGTTTAACCTAGACTACGTGGCAAGCATTAAATGGGTGGTTGAGACACCATTTAATGCACGAGTGCTTTATAGTACTAGGTACAGTCCTTTAAGGGAAGTTGTACTTATATACCAACTTTAGAAGTATCATTCCCAAGGAGATCTGCTTTATTCTTTTTGACTTAAATCGTATCTTTTTCCCACCTTGTAAACCTTCTAGAAGTGAAATATTTCATTTCAACTTCTGTTAAGGAGATAGACATCGTCCAGCTTGGAATTATCAGCCAAACTGGACTGAAGTTCTTACTAAGGTCTTCTTCAGTTTCTGCATTGCCTCATAAACTGAAGTGAAGATAATCTTAATCTTCTAAGTACCCGAAGAACTAGAGCTGAAACTTTTCTTCAGCGTCTCAAACTGAACACTCTTCAGCTTGACATATACTTAGGGGATTTTATGTTTAAATCTACTGAAAGACTGAAGGGCTCAGGAACTGAACCCAACAATCCCCCCTATTTGAATATACAAATATCCTAAGTTAAAATCAGTAGTAAGTAAGAAAAACAACTTCTTCTTACACTACTGATATACACTGAACAACATTAACTGATAACCAAATCTATTAACTTTCATTATATTTCAATTACAAAAAATAAAGTTGATACAAAAGATTATGACGTTTATTGTTTTGTTGTTCAAGGGGCCTCCTCTATTGCTGAACTAATGACTTGCCTTTCTTTGTTGACCTTGGTTCGTCACTGAAGTCATCAGCTCTCTTTCTTTTCTTATTTGATAACTCGTTTAACTCATTCATGGGGTCTTGTTCTTTGAGGGGTTTGTTTAAGTCAATCTTGAGTTCTTGTTCAGTTTGAGTCAACTAATCTAATCTTCTCTTCACCAGACCATAAATGGTTTTCCATCCCTTTTCACTTTTATCTGGACAAGCTTGTATTACTTCTCTCCATTCAGCCAAATGTAGATCACTGACTTTAAGATTTGAGTTCAGACCCGTCTTTCCTATATATTTTCAGTCTAATAGGGCCTTTCTTTGTGAGAACCTTACATTTTGTAATCTTAGGGCTTTTCTTTCTTTTTAGAATTTTTTCACAGTACTTATTATACAATAACATCTTTTTGTGGTATTCTTCCACCACATCAATGCCCATAAGATCAACTAAGTTTGCTAGTTCAGCATCTTCTATAACTGGATTAGTGTTCTTCTCCCCGCCAGCAAGTAAAGCAGTTGATTTGCCTGCTGAAGGAACACCCTTGTTGTGAGCATTTAAGATGCTGGAAAACCTGTTCAAGGTATCAGTAACCTTGTTCAAAATACCTGGGAGTGCTTCTAGAGAGTCTTGATATGATATTGAACTGAAAAATTTAGCCTGGTAACTCAAGGAACTCTTTAGGAAGTTCCCATGTATGTTTCTTCAGTTCAACAGCCTGGGTGGTAAGACTGAAGACAGTAGAAGGGAAAGTCTCCAGTTTTTATGGAATTTCATTAAAGACCTCAGGTAGCTCAATTTCAAACTCTTTGATAGGCTTCTTTAGCTCATTAACTTCTACATATAGTGCAGTTATTTTAGTGGGGAGTTCTTTCAGTTCAGTGGGAATGGAGCCACTAAAGTCATGAGAAGATAAGAGTTTGGAAAATTCAGGTTTCATAGAAGATACCAGATGATCGGTGAGTTGGTTGATGGTTGGAAACATAAACTGAGCTTTAAGGTTAGCAATTTTAGCAGCAACCTTTTCTTTGTCTTTTTCCAGCTTTTGATTATGAGATTTGAGCAAGAGAAATTGAGCCTGTAGTTCTTGGATTTGAACTGATAGAGAGGGAGTAGGAACCAAAGTGCTCTTTGGTTTAGCATGAGTGTCTTCATTTCTTTTAGCATTTTTCTTACTACTCTCCTCTGGGGCGATAAAAGGCTCATCGTCTTGGTTTTCATCATCCATGAAAGCTAATCTTGTGTCCACTTTGGTACCTGATACTGTGTGGGCAATTTGTGACCCATCTCCCGTAGATTTGGTTTTATTTACAAGAACACTTAGGTAAGTCCTTGCAAATGTATGATCATGTGTATAGTTTTTGAATCCTTCATCTGGACCTTGTTGGTGAGGTACAGAATCATTAGGAGCAGAAATTTCAGGATCAGTTTCAATTGTGAAATCTGCTGAAGTATCATTTCCTGATGCAGACTCGGAGTGAAAAATATAAGAAGCTGAAAAAACATGTTCAATATTTGTAAATGCAGACATACCACTACTGAGCTGAGGGTGGATCCTTCTTCAGTGGTGACCCCTAAAGAGTTTGGGTCACTAGTTGCTTGTTGGTCCTCTTTATGCATTTCAGCAACCATTGAAGTGGAAGCTGAAGTCTGGCTTGGGTTAAAGTCCATGGTTGAGCTGGAATCTTTCTTTCTTTTTAAGTGGCCAGTTTTGGAGCCAGTGAGTCTTTTGGAAGACCCATCTTTGGTTGCCTCGTTGCTGGACACAAAGGGTTGTTTTGAAGAAGTTGAATGCTTCTTGTGTCCAGGTTTAACTCTAAGCTTTTTACCTTGGGGAACCCTCTCAGTATTGGAAGAGGGTTCGGGAGCTTTAGGAACATTTGGCATAACTGTATTACAGACTGCCAACATATGTTCAGTGAAGGGAGGTTCTTCAGGTTGGTTTGGTTTCAGTGCCGAGTTGTTGACACTGAAGACTTAAGTGGGATTGATTGTGAGACTTTCTTTAGCATACTCAGGTGCCATGTACTCCAGGAGAAAAGAAATGAATATAGGATAGGGAATAACTCTTTCCCTGGATTCCTTGTTCAGCTTATGGATCAAAATTTCCCAAATTATCTTAGCAAAGTCTACATTTACACCATTTGCTAGACAGTAAAGAATGGTAGCATCCTTGTTTGATATTTGATCTAGCCCACCCGTCTTACCTCCTAGACACTAAATAATTTGCCTCATCAATAATCTCTACCTAGGAGGGAGACAGCTCTTTTTTAGTGTTCCTTTAACCCCAATCTCCCCATTGTATCCTATTTCTACAAACCATGGTTTGACTATGGCAAGGGAAGGAGAATAAACATATTTATCATAGTAGTGAGCCCCAATAGCATTTCTAAATGTGGTGACTCCTATTTCATCTCTAACCCCTCCTATAGGAGTGGAAACCCAAATCCTAGAATTTTCTAAGGCTTTTGCAGTGTACTAGAATTCAGCTAAGTATTCAACATATAAGGTTGGGGCACTAGTAAATGCTTTCTTAAGACAACACTTAGAGATGAAGTCAGAGACAAGTTGAAAGTACTTTGAGTTTGGGTGATCTGGGTATACTCGGGCCATTTCATTGTTGGTTGTAAAGAGCATTTGATCAAAGTTAAATTTAACCTGATCAGCAGGTAAGAAGGAATTTAGGCTTTCAGGTCTATCCTGGGTAACAGGTTCTTATTTGGGGATTATTGGAGGTGATGAGGGAGCTTGTGATGATGATTCTACTATTTTTGGTTATAAGGGTTTTGAAGGTTTGATCTGGTTTGAGGTGTTGAGTGTGTGTTTTTGTTGATGAGTTTGTGATAAGTGAAATGTAGGTTGGTGTGATTGTTTTATAGGATTGATGAAGTTACAAAAATTTCTTTGTAAATGTGTAACTGTCATGTTGAGATTATGAAGTTATGGAGAATGTTTAAGGTTTGTTTTCAACATGTGTGCTAAACTTTGTATTTAATTAAAGTCAGCAAAGCATGCATCTGACACCTAGAATAGTAAACATCCGTCTATTCACTGAAAAAGTAGGTGAGAGAAAGATGGCGAGGTCATTCTAATGTTTGGATATCCTTTTTAATATATTAAAAACAAACAACTTATTAGAAAGAGGTTATTTAGATAGAATAATATTAATTTAGAAAATCACTTTTGTTTTTATTTAAAACTGACCTTGTGAGTGATGGTTAAGGAGTTGAACTCGGTTTAGGTTTGATGTTTTGTTATGCTGAACAGATATTTGTGACTTTATCAACAAACAAGCTCCAACGAAGGCGACAAAACCACTCATGCTCATGAAAATCCATGAATGAGACATATGTGACTGCTCAGTTACTTCACTCGAGAATGCAGAAGAGTTAGATCAAAATTATTTTTGAAACTGAACTGAAGAGAGTAAATCAATTTTGTTCAGTTCTTAATGTAGCCAATATCAAAGCTCCAACGAAGGCGAAAAACCACATATGCTCATGAAAATCCATGAATGAGACATGTGTGATTACTCAGTTACTTCGCTTAAGCAAGTTAAAGGTTGCATGTAGAAACTAAACTAACATTTTAACATATGAAAGTTTGTTCAGTTTTGGATGAAATCACCGAACCTTTAGTTTTCTTCAGTTAGTACTGAAGGTTCAGGTTTTGATTCAGTGTTCAGCATACCTAGTTCAACTATTAATTTTTTTAAAGTTGGCTCATCTAGAGGCCATTGGTGAAGATATCAGCAAGTTGATATTGAGTGGGAATGAAATGTAATTCAATGTCCCCTTTGAGAATATGATCTCTGATAAAGTGATATCTGATATCAATGTGCTTTGTTCTTGAGTGCAGAACTAGATTGTTTGAGATTGCAATAGCACTCATATTATCACAGAATATGGGTACCTTTTCATATATGATGCCATAGTCAATGAGTTGACTCTTCATCCATAATATGTTGGCACAACATCCAGTAGCAGCTACATATTCAGCTTCAGCTGAGGACATAGCTATAGATTGCTGCTTTTTAGCAATCCAGCATACAAGTTTGCCTCCTAGCAACTGACAAGCACCCGAGGTGCTTTTTCTATCCATGTTGCATCCATCATAGTCTGAGTCTGAGTATCCTTTTAGGTCAAAACCTGAACACTTTGGATACTACAGACCAAGACTAGAAGTACCTTTTAGGTACTAGAACACTCTTTTAACAGCAATGAGGTGAGATTCCTTGGGATTTGCTTGATATCTTACACAAAGACAAGTTGAGAATTGAATGTCAGGTCTGCTTGCAGTTAGGTACATTAGTGATCTAATCATACCTCTATATTGAGTCTCATTTACAGATTTGTCCTTGAGATCGGGACCTAACTTGTTAGGGGGTACCATTAGAGGTTTCACTGATGAACCATTTATGTCATACTTTTTCAGTAGATCCTTGACATATTTTTCTTGGTTGATTAAAATGCCTTTTTGAGATTGTTTAATATGAAATCCAAGGAAGTAGGTGAGGACACCCATCATGCTCATTTTATATCTTTGAGTCATCAGTTTAGCAAACTGTTTGCATAATTTAGTGCTGGCGGATTCAAAGATAATGTCATCAACATATATTTGCACCAAAATCACATCAGTTTGAGTTTTGTAGACAAACAAAGTGTTGTCTATCTTACCTCTTACAAACTTGTATTCAGTGAGATAGGTTGAGAGGGTTTCATACCATGCTCTTGGAGCTTGTTTAAGTCCATAAATGGCTTTGTCAAGTTTGCATACATGGTTGGGAAACTCACTGCTCTCAAAACCTGGAGGTTGTTTGACATAAACTTCTTTTAGTTTACCATTGAGGAATGCACTCTTGACATCCATTTCATAAACTGTGAAGTTCATGTAAGTGACAAAGGCAAGAAAGATTCTAATTGCTTCAAGTCTTACAACAGGAGCAAAGGTTTCATCATAGTCTATGCCTTCTTACTGATTGTAGCCTTGAGCTACAAGTCTTTCCTTGTTTTTGATAACAATTTTAGTTTCATCTCTTTTGTTCCTGAATACCCATTTTGAGCCAATTATGGTCTTACCATAAGGTGCAAGAACTAATGTCCAGACTTTGAGTCTGGCAAATTGGTTTAGTTCATCTTGCATGGCGTCAACCCAACCAGGATGCTACAGTGCTTCAGAGACCTTTTTAGGTTCTTCTTCAGGGAGAAAATCTACAAAAAGACATTCATGAGCTGAAGCAGTACTAAGTTCTTTGGCCATGGCTCTTGTAAGCATCCCAGCTCCTGGATCACCAATGATATTGACCTGCTCAATATGTTTGTCCTGAGACCATCTGTCTTGTGGAGCTAGAGTGATCATGGATGGAATGGATATAGAGGGATTGAGAGATGGAATTGTATTTTGTACTGAAGTATCCTCTACACTTGGAGAGGATAGGTTTTTAGAGATTTGAATGTATTCAGTGCTTGGAATATTATTAATGATGTGTTCATCTTTGGTGTGATTAGAATGTTCAGACTGATCATCATCTAAGATTTCATTAGTTTAAGCAATTTGATCATTTTGATTATTGTGATCATTTTGATCAGTTGAAACTTCAGTTTCAAGAACAACTGGTTCAGGACATTCATAGGGTTCTATGAAGATCACATTATTGTTGTTTGTTTGATACCTTTGAGAGGGCTCATAAGGATGAAGATATTCGTCCAGTGGATATCTTTTTGTTTCAGCAATGTTGATGTCGTCAACTAAAGGTTTTAAGAATTTGATAGCATTAGGGCTTTCATTAAATGTGATGTGATAGGTTTCTTTAATTTGTTGTCTTCTTATGTTGAAGACTCTGAAGGCCTTGGAAATGAGTGAGTGTCCAAGAAGATAACCATCATCAGCTTTTTCACCAAACTTTTCTAAGTGATCTTCATGATTATGAATGTAAACTGGACATCCAAAGACATGAAGAAAGTTGATGTTTGGGATTCTCTTACGAAAGATTTCATAAGGACTTTTGAGATGTCTTTTCACAATGGTGGATTTATTTTGTGTGTAGCATGCAGTGGCTACAGCTTCAGTCCAGTATTGTTTTGAGAAGACTGACCCTGAGAGCATTGTTCTTGCAGCTTCTATGAGGGTTCTATTTTTCCTTTCAGCAACACCATTTTGTTCAGGTGTGTAGGGAGAGGAAAAGTTTTGAGTAATCCCTTTTTCATCACAGAAGTTGACAAAGGATGCTATTCCTGAATTTCTGTAACAATGTCAATTCTTGAGTTGTTGACTTTTGTGTCATTTTGATTTTCAAACTCTTTTGATGTAGGAACATGATCGGTATCAGGTGCTTGACTTTTTTTCTTCAAGAATTATACCCAAGTGTACCTTGAGTACTCATTAACAATGACAAGGGTATACTTTTCATGGTTAATGGACCCAGGAGTTACAGGTCTAAATAAATAAATGTAAAGAAGATGAAGATATTTCTTGATAGAAGATGTCTATTTTGTTTTAAAGCTGACCCTATGATGCTTTCCCTTTTTACATGATGAACATGGTTTGTCCTTTGAGTAGACAAGTGAGAGAAGACCAATAACAAGATTTTGTTTTGCCATTTTGTTGATTGTTTTAAAGTTTAGATGGAAGCAAAGTATTTTTATACCAAAGCCCAGGGGTTTTTGTTAAGATTGTCAGAAGCTTTGGCAAAGAAACAAGATTCTTGAGCAGAAGATATCATGTCAAGAACATATACATCTCTTACTCTTGGAGCAATCATTACAACTTATTTGTTGGAGTTGAAGATTGTTCCTCTTTTCTCATCAAACTAAACAATATATTTAGCATCATAGAGTTGACTGATGCTAATTAAATTATACTTAAGACCATTTACAAATGCTACCTTTGTGAAAACTATACCATTACATTTGACAGAGCCATAACCTTCAGTTATGCATGTAGAGTCATCTCCAAACATCACTTTAGGTCCTGGTTGTTCCACATATTCGTGCAGGTAAACTCTTGACACCAGTTACTATGCCTTGAGGCATCTACTGTCCCAGGGTACCAGATGGGCGTCTGAGTCACACTGCACAAATACGTTTAGACTGGTTAGTTTTGCTTAGAACCCACCATTTAGTAGGAGTTTGGATTGTTTGCATTTGTTGATTCAGCCCTAGTTGATTTTGAGCTTCCAGCTTTTTGGTCTTAAAGTGCTTTACTTCTTTACACCATTCAATATTTTAATAATCAGTTTTGTGGTATGAGTTGAGCTAATACAAGCTTAAATCCTTTTGAAAGGCAGTTGAGGATTTCTTAGATTGATCCTCTCTTTCTAGAGAGATTAATCCTGTATGACCTTTGTGTCATGATCATAACTTCCCACATTATCACATATGGGATAGTATAAAATATCATTAGATAAATATGACTATACATCCACAGTGTATCCAAGTGAAATGATGCATTTTAATGGTATTGGATTTTTGATCTTGATGAAGATCTACTAGACTTTTGCGATGCTGAGACATGTTCTGGTGGAAATGTATTCCGCTGATCAAGGTTCTGGATCACGTTCTCTCACACCTTTTTTTACAAAACAGAACTTTTTAACAATTTTCAGATTAGATGATGTTTTACCACATATAATCACAACTCTTCTTGAATTGTATTTTTGTATTTGTTATTGAAGTGAATTTAGGAAACCTGTGTGTGGTTGATTATTTTGGAAGTTAGATGATTGTTCTGCTTAATGTTGTAATTTTAGGTACGGTTTAGTTCTTTCATTACAATAGCTAAAGGGAGGGGATTCATAACTTCAATTTTCAACATTCTTTTGTTTTCCAGCAAGAGCTGAGTTTAACTTCTTGAAGGTGAGGAGCTTTTTTTCACATTAGCAGGATGCTGCAAATGGTTTTTTATTATGGACACTTTTATAAGTTCATCTCTTGAATGTGGATTTTGATTTCAAAATTGATTTGTTAGGTCTTTGGCCCAGAAGATGAAACAGGTTTCAAACTCCATTCAAACTTCTTTAGTAGAGGAAGAGGGGTGCTACAGATTGAAGATTCATCTGCTGAATCATAAATCAGTCGCTGAAGAGTCAGTGACAGCAACTAAAGGATCAATTGTGTTTCTTTGTGACTCAACTGGGAGTATCCTACCAGTATCATGATTTGGCAAAATAAAACCTTCAACTTCAGATAACCAGGGTCTTTCAACACCAGGTATGGACACTTTTGTGTCATCCGTTAAAGATTTTACAAAGACTAGGTCTTGTTGCCTTTAGAAATGAGGGATCTTCATTGAGTTTCGATCAACTTCTTTAAATGCTCTTATTTTTTTTTTTGAGAGGGATTTGTTCATCTGATACAATGATTTACTTTTGTAGAATTGTTTAAGCCATGTTTTAGTCGATTGTTGTTAGCTCTTTCAAATTGTTCTTAAGGCTTTATTCTCTTTGAGTTTCGCATGTTTACATGCTGAATGGTAAGAAAATAAGTTTGCTAGTTTAATACTAAAAGCTATTCTTTGCATGTATTCAGTTCATGAACAAGTTCTTTATGTTTTGACAAAAGATTATTTCTTTGTTCTTTAACATAATTCAGATCAATACACAAATAATCTAGATAGGTTTTTCTATCATCATTGTCTTTTATTTCAAGAAGAGTGTGTACCTTTCTTCATGGAGATCTTCACACATTCACATTTCTGGATACTCTTTGCTGATAGCATCATTATCTTCGCTAGAGCCATGAAAACTTTTACTTTAACCATTTCATTGTCATTAGATGAAACTTCTTCTTTATCCCATTCATATGCTTTTTCAATAAGACCTTTGTTCTTCATAGTTGCTGCTTTGGAAGCTAAAGCACTTGAACTCAGGTGAGCCAGTTTGGCCTTGACTTTGTTATATTTGGCTTCAAAGTCCTTGGTAGGCCTTAGCTCTGTTTTGTGCTGAGAAGGACTAAGAGGTTTAGACTAAAAAGGTGATTGATATGAAGAAACTAAAGTTTTTGACCAGTAATCTCTAGGAAAATAACCCTTCTTGTCACATTTGTGGCATTCAGTTTGGTTAGTTGCTTTTGCACTGCTAAACCTTTGAGTACCCTTTTTGAAGAATCTTTTAGATTTGGCTAAAAGAGCTCTTGCTTGATATTCTTCCTTAAGGTCATTCAAGTACTCTTGACTGCTTCTTGTATACTCTTCACCATCAGGACTATTTTGAAAGTCCTAGACAATAGAGATAGAGAAGAAAGCAGTTGACAAGGGAGTTGCTGAAACAAGAGTTTTCTCTTTTTTAGTCTCATAAATATTGTCTATCAAGTTTTCTTCATATTTAACTTTACCAAATAGAGAAGCAAGCTCAGAATCTTTTACATGATTTATGTTTCTGAGACTTTGGCAGAAACTTAGACACTTATTTGGTAATCCTTTTATAAAACCAGTATTTATCTCAAGCTTTGATAGTTTGATGCCTTCATTTACTAGCTCATTCATCAAAGCTTTATATCTGGTGAAAGTTTGTGTTAGAGTTTCACCTTCTTTGAATTTAAGTGTTGTAACACAGTTTCAGGTTCATGACCCTACTTTCTTTCACATCAGAGGGGCCCTCATGATATAGTATCAGGTCATCCTATGTGAATTTAGCTATTAAGCAATTTATGACAGAATTCATATGGTCATCTAGAAGTACAGACAAGATTAGACTTTTGAGTCGCTGATCTAAGTTAGCAGCCTTTCTCTCATCTGGTGTCCATTTTACTTCTGGCTTCCTTTGACCAGTTGTCATAGGGATATAAGGATCGTTTTTAATGATATTTTCAAATTGAGGTTCAATACCAATGATTTGGCACATGAACCTATTTTTCCAATTGGTGAAATTTTCCACCTCTAGTATAGGAGCATCATTTAACTGGCCAACCCTATATTCAAGAGTCTGTGGTACTTCTGTTGCCATTTTAATGGATCTTGATTTTAAAAATCTTTTTGAGCAGTTATATAAAACTTTTTAAAAAGGTTTTACAAATCAAACTGCTTTGATACCACTTGTTAGTCCCTTTTAATGTGATATAAGGTTTATCAAGTTAAACTAATCACATTTCATAGCAACAACGTGAGTTATATATATATAAACAATATAAAGAACATGTTTAAAACACACTGAAGTAACTTTTCAATGTATAAGTTCTTATTAGAATCAAATAAAGAATCTAGTTGAATGACAATTGGTGTTTTTATCTCCTTCGAACATAAACTCTTAACCAAAGTTAAGTGAATAAGAAAACAAACTACTTGACTAGAACTGAAGCTTCAGCTTCAACAGTTCTGTTCAGTTTGTTTGAAAGATAAAGAGCTCTTTAATGTGTTTCACATTAATTGGAAGAGATAGTTCTTTACTCTCAATATCCCTTTCCCTTTATAGGCAAAGGGATTAGGGCTTACAAGTTTAACCTAGACTACGTGGCAAACATTAAATGGGTGGTTGGGATACCATTTAATGCACGAGTGCTTTATAGTACTAGGTACAGTCCTTTAAGGAAAGTTGTTGTACTTCTATACCAACTTTAGAAGTATCATTCCCAAAGAGATTTGCTTTATTCTTTTTTACTTAAAGCGTATCTTTTTCCCGCCTTGTAAACCTTCTAGAAGTGAAACGTTTCATTTCAACTTCTGTTAAGGAGATAGACATCGTCCAGCTTGGAATTTTCAGCCAAGCTGGATTGAAGTTCTTACTAAGGTCTTCTTCAGTTTCTGCACCGCCTCATAAATTGAAGTGAATAAAATCTTGATCTTTTAAGTACCCAAAGAACTAGAGCTGAAACTTTTCTTCAGCGTCTCAAGCTGAACACTCTTCAGATTGACATATACTTAGGGGATTTTATATTTAAATCTATTGAAAGACTAAAGGGCTCAGGAACTGAACCCAATAGTTAATATCGAGTCTTCTGATTTCTTAAGTCTCAATACGCGTTTTCTAACTTGCAAATTTCATGAAATGGCTTTTGTAGATTTTGTTGTTGGGTCAGACTTGGGATCAGGCTTTGAAAGACCAAGTGAGTTCAAAAAGGGTGTTTTTTTGAAAAAAATCATTTTTTATTTCATTTAATGTGTTGATGTGTGCATTTTGTCTATGTCGTTTAGTTGTTTGTTATGAAATTTTTGTCTTTTAGTCGTAACTGGGTCACGTGGTGTTGTTTCTTGGCAAATATTTGTTACTAAACATTTGTTCTTTCAAATATGTAGGACAAACTGACAGTGATACTAGCATACTCGGTGAGCAAACCTTTCTCTTTCTAATAAGCATTTGGGTTAAACGGTTTATTTCCTTATCTTATTCTCGTCTATTTTTGTGGTAAGTTCGGTTTATGGATTAATGCGCACATTGTTTGGTAGTTTGTTGTGCCCTTTTAGTCTTGGGGTCGTAGCTACGTAATGTGATGTTGTTTGTTGGAAACTATTTGGTATTAAATCTTTGTTCTTTTATTTACATAGGAGAAAGTGATACCGACAGGATACTTAAAACGAGGCTTATATAGTCGGTGAGCAAAGCTTTCCCTTTCCAATAAGCATTTCTTTGAACTATGATATATGGTCATGGGTGTTGTATACATTTTCTATAATATGTGTTTTTAAGCGCTCTATAATATCCTTTAAAGTATCATATGTGGTTATAATTTACGGATTTATATGATTAAGTTAAATACACGCCTTCTAATTTATTAAGGGCTAGTATGTCTATTTGTGACTTCCAAATTAAGTGCTTCTTGATATCCTTTGAAGTAATTTATGTGATCATATCTGCTGGTTTTATATGATGCGTATAAGTTTTGGTCGTTTTTAATTCTTTGTTCATTCGTATATGTAGGAGAAGTAACACCGACATGATATATGCCCAGTTTATCGCAAGGCATGTTTGGATTCCTTAAGAGAATATGTGGTTCATTGCAAAGAGCTACCGGGCTTCAAGTACCGACATGATATGGTTAAGGATGTCCTTTTTGACGTATGTAGGCGTGCCGGGATATCTGCTAAGAAAGAAGCACATGCGAACTTTTTGACTGACCCGTTGGATGGAAGATCCACACTGAGACTAGCTGACGTTTTGATTTTTAGATGGGTTGGAGGGAAACATGCATGTGTCGACCTGAATGGGATTTCTCCTCTCGTGGGTTTGAGTAGTAGGGGTTTTACAGTGGGACATGCTGCTTTGAAAGCCGCCTCGTGCAAAGTGACAAAACACAAGAAAACATGCATTGAAAATTAACACGTGTTTGTTCCTTTCGCGTTTGATACCTTTGTTTTCCTTGCACCCGAGGCGGTGGAGCTCCTAAACAGAGTTAAATGAGTCATGCATAGTAATGTTATGACTCTCAGATCCACAAATATTATTTTTAAAAGAATAAGTTTTGCAATTTAAAAAGTTTACGCGTTTGCCTTCCACTACTATGTAAATTCTATTTTATGATATATGAGATGATACTTACATTCTCGGTGAGCAAAGTTTTCCTTTTGTAAGAATTATATCGTTTGAATGGGTTATTTGCTGATCTTACTGGTCGTCTGTTGTTTTTGTAGTGATTTTAGTTTACGGATTAATGCACGCGTTGATTGTAGTTTATTATTTGTTATTAAATCTTTATACTTTTATATATGTAGGAGAAAGTGACACCAAGAGGATACTTAAGAGAAGATTACGTAATCGATGAGCAGATATTTACTTATTTGATCAGCATTTGTTTAACCTATGATATGTGTTCATGGGTGTTGATTCTATACAATTTATAAAATATGTGGTTTTAAATGCTTTATGATATCCTTTAAATTCTAATATGTGGGTATAGTTTCTGATTTAATATGATATGCGTAAGTTGAAGTCGCGCTTTATGATTTCTTAAGTGTTGGATTGTCATTTTGTGATTTGCAAATTAAATGCTTCTGGATATTCTTTGAAATATGATATGTCGCTGTATCTGCTGATTATGAATGCTGCATATAAGTTTTAGTCGTAACTTCTCATTATTGAATTAGAATTGTCTATTTTATATGCTTGATATCATTTGTAGTCATAGCTTATGGATTTCATATGTATTATTATCTAAAAAAGGAAACAAATTTCATGTTTTAGAATCCGATGTGTTTCTAATAGCTTTTTTCTCTTATTTTATTAAACTATATTAGATATGTAGACAATGTGTTGTTGTGTAAACTGTGTCTAAATATTTAGTTATACAAATCTTGGTATCTTTTGTACTTGATGTGTTTTTCATCTGAACACATTAATGTGCGCCTTACATTAAAAAAATTTAGTCTTTCACAAAGTTTGCTTGCACTACGTGAATAAACTTTAGTTCTAATGTTGATACTTTAGGTTATCAGATATTAGTCTAGGATGGTACCGTCAACCACATATTTCATATGATGTTTCTGTGATTCTAAATTATATGTCGATTTGTGATTAAAAAAGGCTACTACTTTTAAGGTTTTTAGCGCGTAAAATAGTTGATTCGTTGTATTTCGTAAGTGTTTGTCATTTTCGGTTTTGGTCTGTACTTGGATTCTTTGATGTAGTTTTGTTAACATGATGCATATAAGTTATGGTGATAATTAATGCTCTCATATGTGCCTTTGATTAAAAAAGGCTATTGCTTTTTAGGTTTTCAACCTGCTTTTGATGTTGTTATTCATAAATGAAAATTTTATAGAATGCGTGTATCTAGTGTTCAAAATCGATCATTTTATAAGTGTTACAGTTATTAGGAGATTTATTAATAATTTTTATTTATTTTTTATTTAGGCTATCCAAGAAATATTAAATGATTATAATAATGTTCGGCTGAGGAGGAAGTAAGAAATCGATAAAAAAGATTGTGTATAATGCTTGTAGGAGGATTCAGTTTTGATCCATTTGGCGTTATAGGTAATCATACTACATTCATCCTGAAAATATTTTGGGTTCAGTAATTACTTTAAAATAATCCACTGAGAGATTCTTTACGATATGCGTGCCTAATTGCATGAAAAACTCAAAAAACCAAAAATGTCGCAGGTTTGGGCAACAAATGGAACCAAGTTTTCAGCGCGAGGTTTAGAAACCATCTGCTATGTCACTTCAAACGGAAACTGGGCCGCTGGATCAGAGTGTTTCTACTCATCCTGCTAACCAAAAGTCGGATCGAGATAAATGCTGACGGTTTTGATAGCGTCGAGTCGTTGGACATTTGGCAGCAAAATGTGTATTGTTTTGCCGCTTAATTACTGATGATTCTACTGACCATGATGTTATTCAGTATTGCTTGCTTGTATATTCCGCAATAGATCTCTTCAACGTTCAAGGTTTGAGGAAAAATAGCCCAGGCTTCGAGAGATCATTGAGTTAGATGATGAAGGTGTTGTTGATGATAACAATGTCATCATCATCATCATCGTCATCATCTATCTAGATGATCTTAGGATGCTTGGATTTTTTTTCCTCATGCGTTGGAAGTATATTGCTCTTGCCTTACACCTACGATGGAAAATTGAAGAATATCCAGAGACGCTTTTGTTCGCTTTCTATCTCGATGCATTAACTGAGGTACGACCTCATTTTTTCTTTTCTGTCACGTTTTGAAAACTTATTTACACAAAATATGCAACCACACCACACTAAGAGACCATTAACAATAAATAGCTCCGTTTGTGCATCTGAACAACAACAATCGAGAAAGTATTTCCTCAGACAACTCTAAATTTCTTATTAGATGCAAGTTCGTAAGGTTAATTAGATTTTTGACCATCGTTGTTTAGTTTGTTTCGGACTTCGTGTATATTCATAAGAAATATGTATAATAGATAGAATTCTTTTTATTTAAAGTATCAGATATTAATAAATGGCATGCAAACGGCTCCACCGCAAAGCATAATATTCAAAACAAATATATGCAAAATGAAATGCTCCGCTGCAACGCGAGGCCCCAAATCCTTTGTTAACTACAATGAAGAAAAAATAAGTACAAAGTACTTGCTATTTACTGGCCATTACTATTCATCGTATTCAAGCTCCACAGTTTGTCCTTTTCTTCAAAAATAAAATCAACATTACTTATCTCTTTTATTTTGGTTTACTTATGTGCATTTCTCCAAATTAGGTGTAGCACTGAAAAAAAACAATCGTCAAATTCGATCGCATATGGCATGTGCCACAGATGGCTCGCACATAAATTTATTAACCATGTATAAATCAAGTCAACATTCAAAGTCAACGGTCAGCATTCAAGGTCAACAGTCAACATAACTTAGCCATCTAAATTAGATGGCTAAGTTATGTTGACTTGATTTATACATGGTTAATAAAATCTGCCCATGTCAAAAAGTATTGGTATATAATAGGAAGAAAAAAATTAAAGTAGGCTACACCACATTAAAAAATGACAAGTTAGTTACTAGTTCAATTATGTGATTAGCTTTAAAATTAAGAGAAAATAACAAAAATAGCCAATTTTACAAACTCTTTTCATAAAATACCCAATTTTTACTAAAAAAGCTAATATACTCATAAAATCCGCAAACTTGCGAATTTTTACCAAAACTTGCGATTTTTTTAGAAATTCTCAATTTCCTTCGATTTTCACACTTAGCTCAAAATATAAAAGTTGTATATCTTTCTTTTCTCTTCACGTGGCTTAATGAATCACGCAAAAAGAAGTTCGTATGAGGAACTTATGACCAAAATAACACAACAACTAAACGAGAAAAATTTGCGGTGGTATTTTAGCCATAAGTTTCCCACACAAACTTCATTTTGCGTAGTTCAAAAAGACACTTGACGAGAAAAGAAAGATCTACAAGTTTTATGATTTAAGTTAAGCATGAAAACATAAGAAAAAAAGAGAAATATAGAAATTCTAAAAAATTCGCAAGGTTTGACCTTGCGAATTTTTATCAAACCCTGCGATTTTTTAACAAACCTTGCGAATTTTTTACAGTTGTTATATATCTCATTTTCTTTAGTTTTTTCTTTTTAGACTTAACTCAAAACATAAAAGTTTTATATCTCTCTTTTTTCGTCAAGTGGCTTTTGAAATCACGCAATAAGAAGTTTGTGTGAGGAAGTTATGGCCAAAATACTGTCACAACTTTTCCTCGTTTAGTTGTTGTGGTATTTTGTCCATAACTTTCTCATACGAACTTATTTTTTCGTGATAGAAAAGCCACGTGACGAGAAAAGAAAGACTTACAAGTTTTATGTTTTGTGTTAAGCGTGAAAAAACGAAGTAAAATGAGAAATTCTTAAAAAATCGCAAGATTTGGTAAAAATTCGCAAGGTTTGCGGATTTTATAGGTATATTATTGATCATTATTTATAGAGTACAAATGCATAACCCTAACCCTATTAACCTAACGGACCCTAAACCCACAAACGGGCTTGGGCTTATTTATTGGCTAATACTCCCCCACAGTCCTAGCGGCGAAATCGCGAAAGCTCGAGACTTGAAAAGAAAACACAAAACATTAAAGTTGTTAAAAACTAATTTGCAGCAAGGAGTCTTCATATGGTACAAGTAGCAACAGAAGCGTCACACACGAACACAATTAGTTGTTGAAGAAATCCGCCGAACAAATCTTCAAACTTGAAAGTCATAAAGCAAAGTAATTATTTTTTCATGCGGGATAAAAAAAGTATCCCTTTTTTCCAGATAACCCAAAGTATTTTTTTTTGCATACGCGATAACCCAAAGTATCCCCTTTTTCGGATAACCCAATGTGTCTTTTTTTTCATACGGGATAAACCAAACTATCCCGGACCAAGATAAACCAAAGTATCCTAACGGTCGTGTGGATCTGTAACCTAGCACAAATCACCAACACAAATAAAAATAAACAGACGATCGTGTGGATCTGTGACCTAGCACAAATCACCAACACAACTAAAAATAAACAAACGAATGTAGGCTTTTTTTTTTTAACGGTGGAATTGATTTAGGAGTTTTTGGGTTTGACGGGGTGGTTTAGGGGAGATGGCTCAACGTAGCCACCTGAGGATCAGATCCGCTCCGATACCATGTTAGATAATAGAAAACTCCGTAGGTATTACCCGAGGGTACAAATGCATAACCATAACCCTATTAACCTAACGGACCCTAAATCTACAAACGAGTTTGGGCTTATTTATTGGCTAATATATATTGGCTTTTTTGGTAAAAAGTTAAGTATTTAGTGAAAAATGTTTGTAAAATTAGGTATTTCTGTTATTTTCCCTGAAATTAATATGATTACTAAGTTATATTATGCGATTAGTAGGTACAGGTAAATGGAACTTTCATTTTTCCATTTTTTTGTCAAAATTCATTAATAAGTTGTCTACTATATGACCAAATTTTCTTTTTCAGAAAGAAAAAAACTATCAATTGTTACAAGGTTTGTCATTCTCTAACGTAGTACACTATAGTTAATACTTTAATAGCGTAATATAAAAAGTTAGGGTGTGTTTGTTTCATTAAGATGTTTCGAGTCTGAATCTGACTATCATGTCTTATTGGTAAGAGGTGGTTACAAAGTCTGAATGAAATAATGTTGTTTGTTTTTTTATAATTATCTGAATGGTTTTAATTTTTTTTTTTTGAACGGCAAATTTATTAAAGAAACGCTAGTAAGGAACTAGCAAATTACAAAGGAATTAAACTAGGGTTTTTGATCCAGTCAGACATATTAAACGAGGAATTACATCTATTATAAACCCAAAAATAAGACATAGACACAATATCGTCGAACAAGGTCGCCTTCCTCGGTTTTTTAACGTCAAAGAGCATCTTGTTGCGAAAAGTCCACACATACCACCACATAATATAGAACACACCCTCCAACATCCTTTTGTTCTTGATAGGAAGACGAAGATTTTGTATCCACAGTACCCAGTCAGAATAAGAATCAATATCCACGCGAGTAACATTCCACCAGCGAACAATCAGATCTACAAGATTACGTACTAAAGTGCAAGAGAAAAATAAGTGGTTAACCGTCTCCACACCCATATCACAAGTACCGCACTTAAGGGAGTCAATGAGAATACCTCTACGCGATATATTGAACCTAGTAGGCAACGAATTAGATTTTACCTTCCAAGCGTGCACATTAATCTTAATGGGCACCAAACGAACCCACCTAGTTTTTTGCGTAGCATCTGGAAGAGTTTTATCATCTATCAAACGTCTCACAGATGACACTGAGAACTCACCTGAACTTGAGAGACTCCAGGACCATCGATCTTCCATAGGAACTAACTGAATGTCTTTGACCAGCGACAAAAGAGCCATGAATTGTTCTTGTTCCACCCCTCCTCTTGGTGGTCTACGGAAAGAAGAATCAAAGGTATAATCGCTGAATGGTTTTAATTGTTTGTTTTTTCAAGTATATATTAAACCATGACAATACGATAAATAAGTAGCTTGAATTTATACGATTAACATTCCTTTTCGATTTCATTCAAACTAGCTCGATAATTCTATCCAACTGACATAACATGAAAATACAGCCCCATGCTAATTGATAACACAAAATTCAGCCCACAATAATTGATATGATACTATAGTCTACATGTGGCCCAAACACCATATGAGAATATTCAGCCCAATGCATTTAACCTTGTATATACCCTAAACTTGAGATATATACTCGCCCTAAAGTTACTCATCCTAAACATACACAGTTCTTATCACATACGTAGTATCTCTCTCAAACCAAGCTCATCAGCCACTATGATAATTGTTTCTTGGTTAATCCCTTCACACAGATCTCAAACCAACTATCACCAAACCTTATCTACCACCTCATATCTTTAAGGATGAAATCTTGCTGTTTTTTTTTTGTTCTAACTCACGAAACACAGTCCCTTTTGAGATGGTCTTGTGGTTTTTGACTTAAAGATGGTCTTGTGGTTATCTCGTCTCTTCAATGGTATACAGTAAGAGGCATTCAGAGAGTTGCATAACATCTTACCGAGTCAGACGCATAAGCTCTTACCGCATCTGACTGGAAGTAAAAAATCAAATAACTAACATGTCTGACCGCGTCTGACGGGTAAGACCTCATAGGCGGTCAGACGTTTTTTTTCAAAAACAAACACCGCCTTAATCTCTTGCCGTTTAGATGTGTCTAGTCGGTTGCTCTCTCTTTTGGCTGTTTTTGATAAATTCTTATATACAAGAACTTCCACATATTGCAATTTTCATTTTTAGTTTTCAGGAAAGTTTTCATTTTGTGAATAACTGATAATAAGAATTTATAAAATATATTCGAAGTAAAAGGCATTTTTTTCTTCTACTTTTCTGTCTTTAATTTTCTTTTTCCGGTCCAGGTTTTTTCTACGCGGTAGTAAATGTTATACATTTGAGGGTTCGATGACTGCAACAATAGCAATGGAGATGGTGTGCGGTAACAATGCCGATGGAGAATGGAGACAATGACGATGTGTTTAGTAGCGGGTACACTATTTTTAGAGCACCAGGTACCCTCAAGCCATGGCACAAGCCATAACACCAAAAAGTACTGCCACGTCAGCAAAAGTGCTATAGCACAACATTCAAGTGCCTCCCTCGTTGGCTCAAGCCATAGCGAATTTTTTTTATTTTTAAATAACAAATGCAAGCAAAAAAAGAATTAAAAAATCTTGACATGTAAACAAGAAAACGTTGCTCAATTACTTTTTGTCATACCCACGTGACTCTAGTCAACTACCAAACAAAAGAAGAAAAAAAATAAAGCGCTCTCTTTTTTTCATCTTCTTCAATAAATATAACGTTATCTTCTTCAATGGTGTCTTCACCATTTTCACACAGACTTGTTGAGAAGGCAAACACAAAGCCATAAAAACACACACGTAAACACACACACATAAGCACAAAACAAAAAAAAAATTATATGGCGCTGGCTGGTCACCACGGCGCGAGGGCCGATAATGCCAACCGTGGTGTCGTTGGCGCGAAGATCGGTTCGACTGGTGGGACGGCGTAGGCCTAACAGTCATGCGTACCTCTCGCTCTTAAAGTATAAAGCAAAAATAAGCGCATCTACAACAACTAAAAGACATGAATTTGTTCTTACGCAAAGCTAACGCTTTCTTTTCATAGAAATTTGGAGACCACCAAATAAAAAAGAGCCAAAAAGGGAAATGTCAAGAAAAAAGTGCAGGAAAGGGATATTTGAGGGTTTCTATTTTAATACGTCAGGATTAGATTAGTGGTCACCACAATCTTGGAGTTTATATTTAATTAATAAAATTTAATTATTGTAACCTTTCGAAACCCTTTAAAGTACGAGTAATAATTAGGGCACCTTAATTGATTGAGAAATTAATTATGCTATCTTGACATGTGGCTTTATGCCAAAACAAAGTGCGATAAAAAAGACAATTCAAGATTCTCCCATAACAAGTATCCTTTAATTATAAACTTTTCTTTTATTTATAACGAGGCATGTAGACCCGTGCGATACACACGAGTTGTGTCTAATTTTTTTCGCACGAGTTGTGTATAAGGCTTGATTGTCTAATGATTCTGTGAAGCTTAACATGCCTAGGACGACACCCAATCCATGTTTTAAAGCAACAGGTAATAGACCACCAATTCTTTTATTGATATAAGATCAATAAATACCATCTCTGTCAATGTTAAAAGTTAAAACTTTTCGGCTAATGTGTCGAAAACCATAGTTACTAAAAAAAGTTAAAACTTTCTTTTACCTCATTGTTTATGATTCCCTATATAATATTGTAACGCTACATATTAAATAGTTGCAATTTGCAAAAGCATCAGAAGTGTTTACTTACTGGATCCTAAATGCAACACAAAAGTATGGTTAAGGCAGCCACATGTGTCATCAGATATGTTACCAAACAGGAGGCCTAAAATAAGAATCTTTGCTGATCTACGAATACTAAATATTGCTTTTAAATCAGAAAATGAGAGATAGTGATCTACAAAATAACCAGTGGAGCCTGCACTTTACGTCTGATTAAAAACAATAACTTAGCATTTGCCTATTCTTGTTGTTATTTCAGCAGTTAAAACTTATTTTTTGAAGGTTTTATGCATTAAAAGTACATTTTGGGTAACTCGACCCCTTTCAACCCGGTTCCAATACACAACCCAAATCATGTGAATCTCAACTAAAAACCAAATATGTATAGAATCTCATAAACCTTAAATTAACAAAAAGCAATCAAAATAATATAATAAAAGAAATAACAAACCTATAACAGGATCAAAAATTTGGGATATGATTGATTGAAAGATGAATTGAGCTGCTTTTCTTATAGTTTTTGTGTGTTTTGCGGCCAACTGATTAAAACATTGATCGGGTTCTTCTTGACTACACCAAGCCCCATTGTATTTCTTCTTTTCTGGAACGCAAATTACCTCAGCCAATGTACGTGGATCAAATGGATCATCAGAGGGTTGATCGGGATCATCAGAGGGTTGATCGGGATCATCAACAGTCTCATATTCTGATACAATTTTTCTTTGACTTTATCGCAAATATTGAATGCCACTTCTTCTGAATTCAAGTGAATATACGTGAAATCAATACTTACAACGTCCTACACAAAAGAATGAATATACACATCAGAACCGAATTCACGTGACGCAACTGTTGGTAATAGAGCTCCGCTAGTCTCATTTGACAGTAACGAAAAAAAGATCACGTGCTAGTGGGCTTACATTTGTAGAAGCAGATAGATCAAATTAAACATAAATATCAGGTTCGAGAACATGTAATGGCTTATTATCTTGATAAGTCTCTAGGCAAGGCTGACTATCCAAGCAGTATCGAAGGAGGATTCCGGTGTAGAACGAAAGGACACCAAAGAGAAATAATAAAATTCATTTCAGAATTGCTAATCGGGTTTTGTAAATTTATATTGTGTGATATGTGATACTTCTTTTCTGGTGATTTTAATTTCTTCAAGTTACATTGATTATCATTTTGTCTATATGTGTTTTTATATTCTCATAAGCTTGTACAAACTTATTCTCATATAAAAACACAAAATCTGTAGATGAAAGGGTTAAAAGCTGAGGAAAATTGACTACACACAGATTCTATGGTAGTATGTGTTCTTGTGTCGCATTTTTCTGTTTATCTAATCATTTATGCAACCGGTACTGTTACACCTAATTATTGCTAGATGACATGATAAATGAATTAATCACCTTCAGTAACTCTCGTGGCTTCGAGATCCTCGAAATATTCATCTATATTAGCCTTTGGTTCTAGTTCGAGTTGTTTCAGCATCTCTGGTATGCAATTCGGTTCCTGCGTTTTCTGCAGCAGTCCTTCAGTAACTCTCGTGGCTCAGGCATTTCAGTGTAGCTCAGGCATATCAACTTGGTCTCTTCGTTCTCTGCAGTAGTCCTTCAGTATCATGTGTGGATCAGGCACATCAGTTTTGTGCCTACAATAAAGATCTGTGGGTTGTATGACTTAGTGAGGTCTTAAGGCTTTTACTAAGTTTTGTGGTGGGTCTGAACTTATGCCTATGTCTTTTGTTATCTCTATTCCCATGTCTGTAATTTTGAGCTTGGTATCATGCGTTTATGCGAGCTTGGTGGGGTTCTGGTTTTGTCCCTACTGACAACTCATTCCATGATCTTGGCATGTGCTCTTTCAAGGTTTTAATCATTTGGCCTGGTCTTCTCAAGTGAGTGTGCAAGTCTAAATTCAAAGTGGGTCAGATGGCATTCTTGTTTGTAATTTATAAATACGCGCTTAAAATATGTTGATTGATACATGGTTATTTTTAAAGCGTATAAGTAGTTAAAAAAGGCAATCTCAAACACCCCCTGAAGTGCCTATTTATAAATACTTATTTTTGCTTCAAATAAGATTAAGGTATGCATTATGCTTTTATACAAACACTCAAAAGTACTTATTTGTTGTATAAAGATGCAATAAGCAGATAAGCGATGTTATCCAAACACTCATACAATGAAACATTGTATTTGGATATGGTCAGATAATGTGACACTTCCTTACTTATAATGTTGAACAGCTTACAACTGAACCACATAATTTTCTATACATAATTCTCTTATAGACTACCAAACTAACAATGTAAAAGTGATAGTGAACACATCCATTTTTGCAGACATGTGCCCGGCTCCCTATGAGTAAATACATTGCGTGTTCAAATTTTCGTCCTATGCCATTTATGTGCAATAAGTGAATTACAAACATGTGGTAATGTGAAAGCATACCTCAAGATCATCTTCAAAGCCCACCACAATATATCATTTTAGTTAACCTGACTTACAATCATTCAACATAATTTATTTAAAACTAATTTTTTAATAGATCGGAAAAACCTTTGTAAAGAAAATTACTAACCTTTAATTACTGAGGTTCTTGCTCTTCTCGCTTGATTCTTTTGGACAATGTGCACCCGCATAAATCCATCAACCAAAAACTTAATTACATATGAACCATTTGAAACATCAAGTGAATTCAACAACCTAAACAAAGTGAAATTTATAATGAATTTACCTTGACACACGTTTCATCAAACACATGGTGTGCATAAAACACATCATTAGTTTGTAGCAAATAAAATAAAGAATTAAGCTGTAACACCCCCAAAATTAGGTCGCAGCGGAAAGGTAACAATGGGGTGCTACGTCAAAGTACAACAATCAAGATATAGGAAACGACCTTAAATGGACGTTAAAAATAAGTTTCATTCGATGTCATTACAAAAGATCAGAGTTTTCACGTTAGGTCCCATAGTTTTGTTAAAAAGACATTAAGATTTTATAAGACAAAAGTTTCATTGAATTTAAAAAATCAGAATCTCCCTAAATAGAATCCGTCAAGGCTGCCCATCCAAACTTATACATCCGCACCTGAGATTAAGAAACATGTAATACGTCCACAAAATTGTTGAGTGAATTCTAGGTTTATCAGGAATAGCGTGGACCACAGATTTAAGTAATAGTATGACTATGAAAAACACATTCAATAGTCTAACACATTGTATTATTGCCCTAAAGCTCATGACACCGTACCTTAACGTAAAAAAAATGTAATCAAACTCAGTACTCGTGTTGTGCTCAACCTCGGATACAGAAAAAACATGTTACAAAAAACATCCTACGAATTTTCTTCGAAGTTTAACTGCATCAATGGACAACTAGAAAACCACAGCCTATGAGGGATGGTCAGTACGCTAGATCTAGATATCGATAACTCATCTTGCGTTACCCTGCAGGTTATTAACGTCATGATAAAAGGGGACGTAAATGGCAATACGGTAACTTAGGCAATAATGTAAGCAGGAATAGCATACAGTTTTGAAAAAACACTTGTGTCCAAGTAAATCAGCATGTAATCTCCCCCGTATTTATAAAGAAGTAGTAGAAAAAGGGGTACAAACTCACCTTGAGTGAATGGGTAATCAACAAGTATTCACAATAGAAAATGCGTCACGCTTCGATCGAATGCAACCTTATCTTAATATTAGGTCGTATAAGTATAAACACTTTGATTATTTATTAGGTCGTATAGCTCATCATACTATGTTCGGGTTATCATAATTAAAGATTTATGTAGTGAGTATGATGGAGCTTTGGACCTTTAAATCGTATATCCAACACTCGTCGATTACGCCACCCGAAGAGGCCTCATATGAAAACTCCCTAGTAATATAGTACTTTGATTAATACCACATATAGGTCTATATAGTTCAATCACCATCTAATTGTTTTGGTAAAAATTGTGTTTAATAAGTTAAAACGTTTATAATTACCGTTGTAGTAAAACTGGCGTAACTTTCGCGTTTTAAGCCCGATTTTGACGTTTCTTATGCCCACGCTTTCGTATTAGGACGAGTTATCATAATTTGACATTTTCATATTTTTGACCCTCTGATGAACAGTACTTTTTACTGTTCACACCAGTTATAAAGTTATTTTTATAGTTTTAATTATCGTAAAACCCGTAAACGTCATATTTTATTCGTTATAGCTCCGTTTTTAGTGATTCTTTCGAGCACGTTCTCGTAATTGAAAGTTCTACTTATTTATGAGGTTTACAAAAATAATTATTTCTGTCATGAACAGTAACTTTTATAAAAATAGTTTTATAAAAGTATTAATTGTCGTAAACTCGCGAAATTCATAACTCGTTCGTTATTAATTGAAAAATTACGATTCTTATCATTTTGGAATCCTAAAAATATGTATAATTTGTTAAAAATACCAAACTTGCTGTTTGAATAATTTTTATAAAAAGTTTTTATAAAAATTCTTTTACGACTCCGTTTATTAACGTATAACTTGTTTTTACCGTATCTTTTTCGTTATTAATCCGTTTTTCGAGTTTCTTATCATTTTGGAATCGTCATGAGGTGTATTATCTTTATAATATGTTAAACTTACTGTCTAAAATACGAAATCCAACAGCCCACAAATGTCTTAAATCTCACATGAAATCATAAACTTTCTTTAATTAACTTTTAATCACTAGTTTATACTTAAACATTTTCCACTTAAACCAACATGTCAACATACTTATAATTCCTTTATTCCATGATAGTATCAACTACACAACATATGTAAAAGTGTTCAAAATCATAACCACAAGTAGAAATATGTTTTACATGTTTAAAAGTATCCTAATGGTGATATTGCTAAATAGAACACATAAACACATAAAATGATAAAAGTAAGGACATAAAGGTTTATAGATAACCTTAATGAGATGTAGTGTGATGAACCAAAGTATCTAAACCCTTGTTTAGATATAAAACCAAAGCTTGCACTCTTGAAACCCTAATTTTCTAATGAAAACCCTAATCTTGCTTTTCTTGCTTCAACACTTGAAAATACTTATCCTAACCTTCAAAATACCTTAGGTTATCATAGGAAGGATGTAGTAATACTTGTATGGTCTTGGAAAATCAAGGTATGAATTATTTTAAAGGGGTGTTTGTTGCCGTGACATGAAGGAGGGAAAAGAGAGAAAATGGTTTGATTTTCTTAAGTGTTTTGAGAGTGTGTGGCTTAATACTTGTATGCACTTCTTCTTATAGCAACTAGGCTAGTCAAAGATCATTAAAATAGTCCAAGGAGGGGGGTTGAGTCATTGGAACAAGAAGAGGGAAACAAGGGGAGGGTTTTAGGGGGTCTTGGGTCAAAGTAACTAGTCATGGTCCTTATGGTTTGATAAGTCTTTGTTGTACATGTTTCTTGTAAGGTTTTTGGTGTGCTTCATGTCCCCTAGTGCTCATATACACGAAATTAGGGAGGGAAATGGCTAGGAAAAATATCTTTGATATTTTGAGTTCATTTCATGCATTACTTGAAGCCATAGTGTATAAAGGTTAAGTGTAGATGCAATATTTGTAAAGTGTAGTGTGTAGTTGATTTATTTAAGGTACAATATGACTAACAATGATAATTTGGGTAAAGTTTAATAAAACTTTTAGGTATTGGGTATAAAAATGGGTATTTGTTGAAGCGTAGATTTATTTTTGTGGTTCCGGGTATACTTAAACGTAATTTATCGCGAACCGTAAATGTTTTACGCATCCACTAAAAATAAAATATAAAAAGTTTATTATTACTTTCATAAAAATAATATATTGCTTGCTTGACGAAAGCTTTAATTCGTTTGGTGTCCGTTTACGTTAATTATTGATTTTTAGCTTACGCGATTTAACTTAACTATTAAAATTAAAAGCGAACGCGTACGAGAAAAAAAATAAATAGTGAATTTAATAGCGTCGTACATTGATCAAAAATACGGATTGTTACAGTTATGTTGTATATTATTTCTAGTTGGTCGCATTATAAACCAACTATGTATTTTTGTATCAAGTGGTAGATATCACCAATATAGTTGTATGTTATATTATGGATGATTGGGAGTTGGCTGTTACGGGAATGCCGACTAAGGTTTGTCTTTATTGATCTATGATCAAGACATCTTTGAGTCTAATTCGTGTCTACTAAAGCGTGAGTTTCCAGTGTTAAAGCGTGAGTTAGTCTATGATTTTGTGTCTTTTTCATGGGTATGGTCAGGAAAGTAGCTAGCAACACTGTTCCTTATTTGTTTGGACTTAATCTATTTGTTTTGTTATTTTTATTTACACCAATTAATGTTTCCCATTCCTGATCCCTAACCTTTGGTTTGCTCGAATGAGGGAGTGAGCAATCATATGTGTCTCATTCATGGATTCAAATGTGTATATATGGTTTTGACGCCCTTGTTGGTGAATTATTGTTGGTAAATGATTACTTATTCCATACCCTATATCATTCTTCATCCTAACCTTTGGTTTTACTCGAATGAGGGAGTGAGCAATCACATATGTTTCATTCATGGATTTAACTGTGTATGTGTGGTTTTGTCGCCCTTGTTGGTTTACTACTATTGGTAAAGATTACTAGTCCTATTCTTTAGCATATTCGAGTTAAGGAAGTTTGAGGCAAATCTCAATGTCGCGGATACGGATTGGGCCCGTTTACATTTGTGGTTGTCGCCTTTTCTAGAATATTGGTATCGATAGAGATTAGAAAGATTGATCAAACCCTTAAACCTTATCATATTAACCTAATTTACCTTTTTACACTTGTTACTCATTAGCTTTAGTGGGGGAGATGTGTATCCTTGCCAAGCTTAAGATAGAATACTCATCATGACCGAGCAATCGAGCGAATTACTAAAATGTTACCACATAGCTTACTTAAGTGATTTGAGTGATTTTATTTTCCCTTTTCGTGAGGTGTTTGATTGTGTGCTAGTAATTAAATGAAAAATGTGCTTAAATAAAAAAATCCCAAACATTCATTTGGAATACATTTTCATAAGAAAATCTAAAGTCTACTTGAGGACAAGTATGATTCAAGTGGGGAGATATTTGATGACATCAAATAACGTCTATTTTATAGCATCATTTATCCCGTCTTTATTGCTCGTTTTACATTATTTTATATATGAATTGGTACTTAATTGCTTATATTCGATTATTGCAGTAATTATCGAGCATTTAGTGAAAGTTAGCTAAAAGGCACGCATTTTGGAGCACAAACGAAGATTTTAAGAAAGTCTACTGATCTAACAACCTATACGCCGTATCATTCTAGAAGCATACGCCGTATCCAAGACTTTGACGAACTAAAAGACCATTGCCTGACTTTGAAGAATACGTCGTATCCACATCAATGATATGTCGTATATAATACTTTGGTCAACGAAGAAGAACCAACTGGTTTTACATTAAATTGTCCTATCCAGCAAGAAGATACGGCGTATCCGTGCCCTAACTTCACAAGATATCCATGATGAAAGAGAGATATACGCCGTATTCACGGACAATCCAAGAATATTCTGGAATATATTATTGGTGGAGCCCACGCCAAGTTACCCCAATACGCCGTATTGAACCCTTTGAATACGGCGTGTCGACCTTTTTCCAGACTCTATAAATACAAAACCCTAAAACTCGTTTTAGGTATGCTTTTAACCACCAAGTTCGATTCTCAAAAGATCTAAGAAGCCAAGAAGGTCCTGCAAAGTGCTTCATTCCATAGAAAAACCCTTGTAATCTCTATACTCTAAATACGCGTTTAGTTTTATTACTTTAATTGTTCGTCTATGACATTTGTATAAGTTTACAATGACTATCGGCTAATAAATTTAGGTATTAGCCATGTTTATGATAATTTAATGTTCAGTTATGTTTATATTGATTGTTTGCTTGTTCGTTGCGTGTTGATTATGTTTATCAATTTATACTCGTTTATGTGCTTAAGCATGTGTTTAAACTATCATTCAACTGGATCTAGGAATACAAATAGAGCATTAGCTAGAATCCGGGATAGAACTACATGTAGGCGTTTATATATCTAGAATAATAGGATCACAAATATTGACTTGTCTTTGCCCTTGGTTTAGTGAATAGGTGGACTAGCATGTGATCTAGGACTAACAAATAACATTTTGATTACTTGGGTAAAGATCTAGACAATGGACTACTAGTATATAAATGACCGTTAAGCAGTAAGTTAGTAAAGTCTCCATGAGCTAGGATTCAATATTATCACCATTATCGTCTCTTAAGATAGATTATAATCGATTGTGAATGCTTTATGCGGGTTTGGTTAATTGTGACAGAATTGTTAAATCTAAAGTTTAGGAAGAAGTCCCGCCTAAACTTAGGAATGATATATCACCAACGAAGTAAAACAATCATTGCACTTATAAACAATACTTGCGTTTTATTAGATTAAACTAGCTAACAAGTTTTACTTACATAAGGCTTGACCGCTTCTTTATATTTTATTTATCAACTTATGTGTGTTAATTGTCATCAAACTTAGATTAAGATAAACCCAAACACGTGTAAGTCTCTCAGGCTGAAAACCCCCCTTTTGCGTTAGTTTAGGTTTAACATCGATCTAACATAGGATAAATTAGGAATAACTTAGATAACTAAAATACTGATAGATTTAAGTGATAACACTCGCTCTTAGTGATCGACACCCTACTTACCAACGAACCTACAACTGATCGGGTACACTGTCCGTTAGTGTTTGTTAATAGGTAAAGTCGACAAAATATAAATAGTAAAACTTGAATAATAAATTACCTATATCATATATAAAGTTCATATCTGATAATGGTACATTTGAGAAAGTTCTTTGCTATTAGATGCCATTAACCCTTAACAAAATTTCATTTTATGCTATCAAATAAATAACGACCGAGTGTGCTGATTTTGAGTGAGAAGGATGAAAAAAATCAATATCAATTTTTTTATGGTACATCAATAGGACACCTCGACATGGCCAAAGGAATTCAAATATTTACCGTGTAACCGAACGGAGGTTTAAGTGTAGATTTGGTGCGGATTAAGCGATTGAGAGAATAGAAGTTCATGAATTTCTAAGAGCAAACATATCTAAATCTGCTCATGACTAAGACAGTTCTTCGTTTCATGAATAATCATATGATACTCTAAACACGGATACGTTGGTTGAGAACATCATCATCTTTTGTAGTTTCACGGCGAAGTATCATTTGTCTTTCTTTGCTAGAATTCTAAATGTGTTGGCGTAAATTTCATTGCCAATGGCACACGTATTTTCTTATTGTTATGTTCGTGACGCTTATAAAATAAAAACATCAATTGAAATTTAAAGATAAGATGATTGACAATAATGGTATTATATGCATTTCAGAATATAAATTGGTCGTAAAAAACACACAACAATGGTATTATATTGACGAATGTTTTTTTAAGATCAAATAACAACGTTGGTGCACTACACGTAATGTAGGAACAATGTCATGATAGTTACATATGGACAAGCTTCTTTTTTTTACGACAAACAAGATAAAATAACTACCTTTTAGCACTAAAAATCAACCATGCACTACAATGTTAATATGTGCTTTTCACGAGGACATGTTAGCTGTCTAAAATACATAAGTTTAATAAATATGTGCTTTTTAACACTAAAAATCATTCCTAAAACTAAAATATTAATATGTGCTTTTTATACGAGGAAGTATTGGCTGTTAAAAAAGTTGAGTTCAAGACATAAGTAAAAGTTCATTTTTCTATCGAAAAACAAACCCGGTGCTATATTTGCATATGTGATTAATAGATTGAAATTAATTATTTTTAGAAGTGTAATGTGTTAATCTTAAATTTTGTTGTTGTAAATGGTTCATCTATAAAAATAACAAACAAGTGCACTCATTTTACCATAACCCTTTCTAATATGCATTGAAACACATACAAGGGTGTTTACTTAAGCATAATGTCCTTATTTTGATCCACACAAACTCTTTTTTGAAGGAGGCACCTCTTATGCTATTATTAAAACATGACAAGACTCGGATTATAGTTGAAACATAACAAGGTTCAAGTATACAAAGCAGGCCTTGGCCAAACCCATTTAGACCAATTAGTTAAACATTGTTCAAAACTGACATAATTTTAGTAGCATTTTTTTAAATGGCAACTTAGTTGTTAGTGATTCGAGCTCATAGTGACATCTAATTGGGCAGTATGCAAGACTCGAACATTCGTCTTAGGGGATAAACCTCACTCCTTTTCCGCTCCTGAAGGAAAATCCCCACGACGAGGCTCGAACCCGAGACCTCTCGCATGTGGTAACAACCTTCCCAAGGTTACCCTTGGTGGCCATCTGAGCTAGCCCATACAGTTTTTAGTAGCACTTCTTTGACCCATTGGTTTCTTTCGTTATAACTTTTGATATATAAAATAATTAATTCAACATTAAGAAATCAACAATTAGATACAACCCGTGTGCAACGCACGAGTCTGCATGCCTCGTATATTAAAAGATTCACTCCTCTTATTTAATGTGCAATATTAAAGTGTTGTAACCCTGGCTGGCAAAATTGTACAATCCCGTGTGAATAAATGGGATAAGAATATTTAATGTTGAGTTTTAAAGATTAATGTTTTAAATGCAAACATTCATGCTTATTTTATATTTGAGTGAACGGAGAATTTATACCGTATGTAATTAGTCCATTTGATTTCCTTACCAACTCTATTGTAATATCAAACATTTAAAAGAGTATATTCACATGTAGTTATTTAATATGTTTAAGTTACATAAAATATTATCTAGCTATAAATAACACATGATTCAACATCCGTGTACATCTCAAACAATCAAAGTCATACACACATTCTTATTCTTGCATATTTTTTCTCTCAAGCTATAACCACCACTTCCTTTTTTGTGCATAATTACTTTTGTTTGTTTAATTTATTTTTGTGTTTCACTTTGTTAGTTTATTGTAAATATGTAATGGATATGGTTAGTCTAATGATTGATTTCTTTTTGTGGTGTTGTAGATGTTTAGCAGTGAAGATGACAAAGATTTGGCCCGAGAGATGGAGCTTTGAAGACTGACGAATCATGATCTACATAGAAATGAAGATCCATACATGGTAAAACTATTTTTACATGTTTATGATATTGTTGGTGTGTTGGTTTGTGTTTTCTTTACTTATACCAAGGTTATTTTTTATCTTTGATTTGTGTGTTTTCTTAGTTATTTCTTGGTAACGAAGAAGATTTGAAAAGAAAGGAGTAAAGAATTGGAGGGTTGCAATTTGTCAAGGCAAGCGAGTGAGTTGTTGACCCAATGGAACGAAGTGTATAGTAAAAGAAAGATGACAGATATAGTAGGTTAGCATTAACTCTCATATGTCAAGTCCAATATTACTTTTATTTTTTAAGATATTTGTATGAGATCATACAAAATTTTGTATTCACGTGTCGTTTTTAAAATCTATTGTACATGCAACAATTAACATGTCATATTTGAAACAAAAATATCATCTATTGTACATGCAATAATAATATAGTGCTTGATTTATTTTTCTCTTTTCGTACGACATGTGTGAAACCAAACAATAATGAATACCAAGTAAATTTGAAGATACGAGGGTCAAAGTTTTGCTTTACATTAACTTTTTTAACTTGAGACCGAATTGTAGTATGTTTAAGTATTCTTCTTTTTGTGAAGGACAAAATTTGTATATCGCACGAGGCTGAATGCATAATTTTAGGGTGTGTTTGTTTTTGCCAAAAACATCTGAACCACGTTAGACGTCTGACGAGTCAAACACGATCAGACGTTTTGGCTATTTGTTTTTTCTTCGAGAGTCAGACACGGGCAGTTGCTAGATGTCTTACTGGGTCAGATTTATAAATCATGTCTTACTTCCTCTGATTAGTAGCCTCCAACTTCAAACCCTCAAGTTTAGACCCAATGGTCAGTTTTTTCAGAGAATTATGATTTTATGGAGTAGCTAAAAGTTTTTAGGAAAAAGATGGAGTTTCGTTGTTTTGAGGAAGAAGACTTTTCTGAAAAGAGAAAAAAATAGAGAGTATTTTAATAATGGTCAGTGGGTCACGTGTGTGCCAAATTATATAAAGGAATATTTTCACATAATTATTTGTGGTAAAATATGTAACAACTCGTCATTTACTTTTTAGGTATTGAAGGAAACTGTTAGAATATTTACGTTAGTATTATTTATTTTATAGTAACTACCACAAATATTTCATGAACAAGTACTATTTTTAAGTGACCATTGACTATTACAAGACAACTTATGTTTTTATTTCAAAAAAATTCACAACAATATGTTCTATTTGAGATTTTGAGTTTATATTCTAATTTTGTAACATTTGTTTTGTATAAAAAATGTTGGTGTCTTATTTCAATCAATAAAAAAAATTGTTTTATATCCGGCGACGTTTTTAGGCAAAATATTTGCTTGGGTTAACCCGTTGGAAAGTTCTCGTGTCGTGTCTTTTTGCTTTCCGGAAAAGGATTTTTTTCTCTTTGTCACTATCGTTTTGCGATGGTTTAATATATATAATTATATATATTGCAAAAACGTACAATTAAAACCATTAAGACAATTATGAGAAAACAAACAATATTTTTTCATTCAGAACATTATATCCACCTCTTACCAGTAAGATGTGGTAGTCAGATTCAGATCCAAAACATCTTAATGAAACAAACACATCCTTAGTTTTAAAGAAAATGTCACGAAACCAAAATCAAAGTTTTAAAGGTGTATCATTAAAGTAAATTAAATTTAACCTCTTTACTCTAATAAAACATTTTAAAAAGTTCAAATAGTTTTATAACTTAAAGAAAACAAAGTGACTTTTAAATAAAAACTAATTACATCTAAAGATCTTTTTGTCTCAAATTAGATGTTAAAAATGGGGTCAATTACATTGTTAATATTTTTATTAATAATTTACTCACGGAAACAAGCCAACCTTAATGAGATTGAACTTTTTAAAATCTAAGGCTGGATGGTATGGTGGTGACAAAGTCACTTGACACGTCAACGTCACATCAGTTTTCTCTCTCCAAATAAAACTCACCTTACAACTCAACTTTCAACCGTAATAAGAACTTACCATACCACTAAAACTCACCTTTCATTAAAATACCACTTTATATAAAATATACCCCACTAAATACTCACATACACTCACAACCAATTAAAATACATTTAATAAAAACAGTGTGGCCCCACCAACCTAGGTGAGAAACTCACCTAATTGCCTCAACTTTGCATGCAAACTCACCGAGCAAATGTGATGTGGCAAAGTCACTTTAGTGGGCGGGATGGGAACTCACACGTGACTTTAAAGTCACCTAGGTGAGTTTGGCCAAACCCACCACCATACCGTCTAGCCTAAACGAACCGAGCTTGAGTTTGCTCGAGCTCGGGCTTCGTTGTGCTCGTTTACGGCCGCCCTAATGTTCGTAGTCGAAAGTAGAATTTAAACTGTTTCAAGACGATAAAAAAGTAGGGGTAAATGTCATTTATTACCAACTTACTTTCTCATTTGAACCGTAATGACCAACTTACTTTTTTTGTACACATTACACCAACGTACTTTCAAATTTGGTTTGATATCACCAATATCACAACTTGTTACTGACACGCTGGCATAAGCATTCCACGCTGTCAAAAAAATATTATTAATTCTTACGTGTAAAAGCCATATCCGTTTTCCACTAAAAAGGTCAAAGTCAGACCTTTATTGGTTTATTGTGGTAGAAATATTGTTGAGAGAAGATGTGCATGTAAGAAAGGAAATAAACATAGAGTGTTGCCAAATAAGGTTAGGACTAGTTTGTTTAAGGGGGATGAGGGTAACCAAGCTAGTAAAAACCTGTTAAGAAACATGTTAAGAAACCTGTTAAGAAACCTGTTAATAAGAAACCTGATTCACAATCTGGGGAGGGTACTAGTCAGTCTCTTAAATGGACAAAGAAACAGATACTAAATTCTAAAAAAGTTAATTGTCCTTTTAGATTGTATGCTTTATGGATGTCTAGAGAGCACTCATTTCAGATCAAGTCGCTGAGATCAGAACATAAATGTTGTAGAAACTACAACTTAGGATCTCTTGTTAATTATAAGTGGATTGCTATGCAGTATTTTAAGAAAATCATTGAGGATCCATTTATGCCTTTAAGGAAAATGAGAGATGACATTAGACAAAAGTTCATGATTAATGTGAGTGTGGGACAGTGTAAGAGAGCAAAACAGTTGGCATTATTTGATCATGAGGGTGGGCTTATAGAGCATTATGCAAAACTTTATCAACATAGACAAGCACTACTAGACTCAAACCCTGGTTCTACATGCACACTGGATGTAGTTGAATATGATAATGGGTTTGTATCTTTCAAGAGGATGTACATCTGTTTTAAAGGAGTGAAGGATGGTTGGTTAGTTGGGTGTAGGAAGGTAATAGGGTTGGATGGGTGTTTTTTAAAGCATACATGTAGGGGAGAACTACTAACAGCCATGGGAAGGGATGCAAACAACCAAATGTATCCCATTGCTTGGGTTGTAGTAAGGGTTGAGAATGCAGACAATTGGGGTTGGTTCTTGCATCTGTTGCATGATGATCTGTGTTTAAATGATGGAACATGCATTACAATCATATCAGATTCACACATGGTATTATATTTTACACTTCTATTATTTTTGAAATACTATGTATACCTAACAACTTGTCTAATTATGGTTTGTTTTTGAAATATGTAGGGTTTAATTGATGATGTCAATGATTGGTTACTAGAGGCTGAGCACAGAAAATGTACAAGACATATATATGCAAATTTCAAGAAAAAGTACAATGGGTTGCAATATCAGAGACTATTTTGGGCTGCAGCTTCTTGTACACTTGAACAACAGTTTCTACAAATTATGGACCAGATAAAACTCTTAGATGCAAATGCATATGATTATCTCATTCAAAGAAATCCCAACTCATGGTCAAGGACTTTATTTGAGATGGACAGGAGATGTGCGTCATTTGAGAATGGAATCTTAGAAAGTTTTAATAGAGCAATCTTGGGTCCAAGGATGAAACTAATTATCACCATGTTGGAGGAGATAAGGTTGTACATTATGTAAAGATTAGTGGCAATGAATAAGCTTGCTTTCAGCTTAGAAGACACAATTACACCAAGTATAAGGAAAAGGTTAGAGATACTCAAGGAGAAACAAAGGTAAATACATGAACTGTTGTATATATTTACAAAATTAATTATATACTAACTAAACTGTTATATTATTGCAGAGAGTGGATTGTCTTTTCAAGTGGATTCCAGGAGTTGGAAGTAAGAAAAGGTTATCAGAGTTATGGTGTGAGTATGCAACACAAGGTATGTCAATGTAGGATGTGGGAATTAAGTGGAGTCCCTTGTGTGCATGTTGTGGCAGCCTACATGCATGTTGGGTCAAACTTAGATGCATGAGTTAGCTATTGGTATAGTAGGGAGTCATGGTTTAATGCATATCAGTTTTTCATTAAACCAGTCTTTGGGACAAATATGTGGAAGATGACTAATGATGTTCCACCTTTACCATCAATAATAAGAAAAATGCCCGACAGACCTCAGAAAAATAGACATAAAGCCCTAGGTGAAACTAGTGGGAGCCAGGTAAGTAGGGTGGGTAGGACTATGACATGTAAGAATTGTTGGGAAAAAGGTCACAATAAGGCACCATGTAAGAAAGACTCACAACCTAAACCTGAAGTTAAAAAAAACCTCCTGGTAAGAATAAGCAAGTATTTGTGGGGCAATGTGCATCTAGGGGTGGTGGTAGATCTGGTAGAGGTGATGGAAATGATGGCAGTGGTAGTGGTAGTGGTGTAAATGATGCTAGTGGTAGTGGTGTAAATGCTGGTAGTGGTAGTGGTGTAACTAATGGTAGTGGAAGTGGTGGAAGGGGTGGTGGTAGAGCTGGTGGAAGTGGTAAAAGGGGTGGTGGAAGGGCTGGCAGAGGTAGTGAGAGAGGTAGCAGAGGTGGTGTATTTCCAAGCTCAAGTAGTTGTGGTATTTTAACTGCAGAACACATATGTTATACCATGCTTATTACTATTGTTTATAATTTAAGGTTAAACACTACATTATGCTGAATCAATGTTGTTTGTGCAGGAATATCAACTGGAATTAGATGAACAAGCATATAGGGAATATATGGAAGAAGAAGCAAAAGCACAAGCTAAAATAGATGCTAAACAAGCAAAGATAGACAAGGAAAGAAGAGAAGAACATGAATGGGAAGAAAAGAATGATTACTTTAATCCTGCAAATTGGCAAGAAGAATCCATGGAAGAAGCACCTATGAATTAGCAGTACTATAAAGTTTTTATCCCAAACATCCATTCCCAACCCACTCAACAATCTGGAGTATGGGTTGTGGATACAACTGCTAGTGTTGCAGATGTTGATGAAGCACCTGAACAGGAGACAAGTGATGATGGACCTGCACCAGAACAAGGCAAATCACCACCTGTGGATAAAGGGAAAGCAAAAGCATCAGTTGAAGATGGACCTGCACCAAAAAAGAAAAGAAGAATGCCACCATCAAGTGTAGATGGCATTAGGATCTACCATAAGAATCGTGGCAGATCTGAAAGAATTGCAAATATGAAGTTGAACAAGCCTTTTCAGTTTGACAAATTTGGAACTGGTAGTACTCCTAACAAGGCTTTTGATGTGAAGGAGTAATCATTTGCTTGTTTCATGAACTGTAATGAATTTTTAAGAACTTAAATTTCTTTTCTGTTATGTATGAGTCAAAAGTGGTAGACATGTGCTAAATGCAGGTTTTATGGGCCTTGCATGTGTTATCTTGGCTTTTTGTGTCTTAAATAATGTAACCTTACTTTTGACCACCACCAATCAAGGAAATGCAGGATTTATTAATGCTTAATTTGTTATCTTGTCCATAAACCATGTGCACATAAAGTGTTATGTTCCCAAGTCCCTTTTCTTGTCTGTTTTTTTAGATTGTTTGTGCATATATAAGCAATACATTGTGCACCTCTTACCTACAACATATTCCAATTATCATTCCTAAAACACATTCATATCATAAAAGATGATTACATAAGTCTTACACAGCAAATTCATTACATAAGAAACCTACCCACAAACCTACACAACAGATTAGCTATTACATAGCTATTACACCTAATTCATTACATAAACAAGAAACACCAAGGCTAAAAAGATCATGAATGTAGACTTCCAAAATCTTGTATTTTTTTGGCTTTGTCTGTGATCATCTTGTAGGCTAGCAAAGTGATCTTGAAGGATCATCAGTAGTTCTTGGCTTTTTATCTCAGTATCAATGTCTTGCATTTGATGAGGATGAAGTTGTCCATACATTTGATACAAATGATTTCTATACCATGAATTATCCAACTCAGGATCATACTAGACAAATTTGTTACACTTTCTCAGCTATCTGAATGCTGAACATTTATTATAAACACCATTAATCAAAAAAGAAAACAAGAAAATGTGATCAATAAGAACTAAACTTACGTATCTGTTGGAGCACACAAGAAAACGCCTACAAGGATTTGTGGGAGTCCATGATGTGTGTTCAATCAAGAAGAGATTACAGTTGCAATGTGTAGGGATGATGCCATCGTAATTAATTGCAGTCATAATTTTAATTTAGGGTTTGGAAGCTTTTAGGGTTAAGTTATTAATTGGGGTTCGGTTAAATAAAGGGGAGGTGATGAATGTAGGGATTTATAGGTAAAAATGGGTCGGGTCTAACGGTAAGAAACCAATTTAGTCGGGTATGTACTTGCCACAGTGGAGTCTCTTTGAATATTCAGAAAAAAAAATTATTTAATACGTGGATATCTAACCGGTCATTTGAGTGATATTATCACAAAACAATCAAGTACATTGATGTAATGTGTACAAAAAAAAAAAGTTAATTATTACGATACAAATAAAAAAGTTGATAATGAATGACCTTTACCAAAAAGTAGCACTCTTGCTAACAAATAATCTTTGTCCGCATCCATTTTGTTGATGTTGCATTAGTAAGTTGTACTGTACAAGCTTCAGATGAAAATGATTCTAAATTCCCGCGCCTACTTTTTAAGCCCCCAAAACCCCGGGAACCCAAATCAAACTCACTTACCCCCAAACTCAAATTCGGCAAAAAATTAGAAGAAATTTCGGACAAATTGGCGCACATAATTTCGTAAAGGCTTCAAAGGTATGATTTCCCCCAATTTTGGTGTTTAGAAATTTATGCAATTATAGGGTTAGGGTTAGGTGTTTTTTTGTTTCTTCATTTCTGCAGCATGATTCAGAGTAATATTTTTTTTAGTTGTTTAGGATGTTTTAATTTATTGTGAAAATGCTAACAAAAGTTTAGATTTATTTCAGGGGATTTAGTTTAGTGTTTTGAGCTTATATCACCGTCAAACAAGTCTACCATAGTATTTTGGCGGTAGTGGTAAAACAACAGCTTACTGTAATTTCCACAGTGCAAAGTTTCCACTGCTGTGATGTTGACCCAGCTAGACTGGTCTAAGTGGCAGGCAGTCTCTAATTTAAACTTTTATCACATGTTACTAACCTCGGCTTAAAGGAAATATAGTTAGTTAGGAGTCAAGGCTTTAATTTGAGCTATTGGTGATGCTGGTTATAATAGTTGTGAAAGGTCATCTTTGACTTGTAGCAGTTGTCTCTCCAACTGCGCCAAAATAATTACTAATACATAAACTACTCTCCAAAATAAAATAAAATGCAGCCCTAGTTGGTCGGCAGACTCGGTACAGTGTGATATAAGAAACAGCACTTGGTGGTACCGTTGCCCATGGTATGCCTCCAATCAATACTAAAGCCTAATATAGAAGCCCCGACTTCCTCATCATCAAAAGAATATACTCTCTTTTGGTACATGATCCCTCCTCTAAGAGAGTTTAGCATCACTAGTATAGGAAAGAGGTGCATGCCGTTGAATCAAGCACGAGTAACTCCCTTTTAAAGGTTTACTCTATCTGTCATAACTAACGTGCTGCAGATAGCTAAGCCTTATTGGTCCATTGTCCCTAACTCCAGAAATGAAACCTACATTACTGATTTTTGGAATCACATAGCATACATAGGTAATTGCAGCACACAACAATACTCCCACCAATGCAGGCAAAAGTATTTGGTTGGATGGAAATTCAAAACACGCTGTTACATGTCTTTTATGTTTATTAGCATACGTTATTGATAATCCCTCTTTCCTTCCTTGCTCCACCTATATATATGTGGGTCCTAACTTCCAGATTTGCAAGAAACTAAAGTCTTATGTTTTCAAAGTCTAGAAATTACAGACCTATGCTCATAAACCTCTAAAGTCCATATTAAAAAAAAAACAGACCTGTGCTCATAAAGGAAAACATGTGAAAATGATTGCCAGAGTGGGTTAAGTTCATACGCAAAGACGCAAAGTGGAATAGAAAGCATGAAGAAAAAGGACCTGAAAGTGTTGCATCATATGTGTCCGAACTGAGGGATTCTGTCCCAGAAGAACCGTTTCAGCGTCTTCTTCTTCGTCGTCTTCTTCATCATCATCATCATCTTCCGTGGTGCTGTTTTCTTCACTCAAGCCAAACGTGAAATCGTTTTAAGATTTGGGGGTTGAAATTTCGTCAGAGTCTGAGAGTGGTGTTTGGTTATAGTCAAAGCTTTCATCTGATTTTACATGCTCCTTGTCTAGTTGTAACTGCATTGAGGGTAATGACTCGTCCTCTGCTGACGGTTTTGTTTTCTCACCCAATAGGTGATCTGGTGTATGGTCAGAGCTGTCACCTGAAGCCGTTGCTGCCACTTCAGGGGGTTCTGCAACCTGTCTCTTTTTATCTTCCACAAGGGAAAGATCAGTCTGTATCGGCACGGGGCTGTTATTTAGGGGTAATTTTGGACTGGTGTTTAGCAGCTGGAGACGCCGCTTGTTGATTGATTCCTCCTCCTCGTCATCGCGTGGCGTATCTTGTGGCGAAAGGTCAACATCATCGTCATCGTCATTGTCATTGTGAAATAATAATTAATATAAATAATGTAGGGAATGGATAAATGATGCAAAAGTCAAGGGGTAAAAGTGAAAAGTTGAAATGAATAGTAAATTTGTTTGGTAATTGATAACAAAGTAGATAGGCGGATACGGTGGCTTATTCAAGTTGTTTGCTAAATAGTTATTGGCTTATTGCCATGTATGGTTATATTTTTATGTACTCAAACCTTGAAAAAGGTACATAGCACGTACCGTTGTTAATATATTGTGGTATATATTGAAGAGGCATTATAAGCTCAATGTCAAAGTCAAACTGTTCTTATTTATATCAAAATTAGCAAGTTGATGGAATGGCTTAAGAATATTGCAAAATATGAGCTTGTTTATGCTGATATTAACCACCAAATACCACCTGAGATCATGGTTTTTCTTTTGCATTATTTGTCATGTAGGAGTACGAGATTTATATTCATGTTATGTTTATTTTTTCCATCTGGTTATAATGAATGTCAATTTTCTTACCAACATTGGTTGATGGACTTCATTTTGTGTTTCCATTAGCATTTTTGATTTAGTAATTAAGCTGTTGTTGTGCAGTTTCATCCGGTTCTTTTTACGTTATCTACTTAACCAATTTAGTAGCATCAGGCTCTTGCTTTGATCATGGCACAATATTACGATATTGATGACATCTTAGCAGATGAAGAGGTTGAAACTTATCTCTTTTTCTTCATATATGTATTCCCGTTGCTACTTGAAAAGGTTCATATGTCAAATATGGTGTGTATTTTATGTAGCTTGTTCCAGCAATGTTCCTGGAGGCAGTAAACGGAGTTGGTTTGCTTGAAACCAATGGTACAGACAGGGTAAATTTAAATAAAATCCTAATTGATGATTTGAAGTGTCTGTTACTATTTTTCATGGCACTAATATTTTGTTATAATCAGGTAGAACCCAGGTCAAAGGTAGAATTGCCGTTTTGGCTTGCTCGAGAATTGCACCTGAGAAATGTTGCATCTGTCAGTATGCCTCCCTGTTTTAATAAGAAGTAAGTCCATACTTAATGTCTAATTTTTGGTTTGGCTGTCATGATTTTTGTGTAACACGGTCCAGACGTATGAAAAGAAATAATAATGTTTATAAATGTATACTTTTGTGTAGTCTGTCTTCCTTTCTCTAACATGTCAAACTGGAACGCGGTTAAAATTTATAATGAACACATTTTTGATTTTTTTGATTCGTCGGTAAATAACAATTGTATGTATGGCTTCGACTGTTGATCGAGCTCAAGTATTAGTTTATGTAATGGCTGCATTTATATTCTCTTGACATGCCAGAACACGGGAAGAAATAGGCGCAGATGGTGCACACGTGGACTTAAGATCTCGATGCTCATATTTTTATGAGTTAGGATGCAAGATAGTGCAACTGTGAGTATCGGTTTTTGCTGTCATTTAATAAAACTTGTTCTTCGCTCAAAATTTTGTATTCTGTTTGTTTCAAGATCCCTCTTGTTGTAATATTGTTCATTGTTAAATGGATCAGGATTGGTGACAAGTCCATCGGAAATCTACTATTGGTTGCTTTCCAGACAAGATACAAGGAAGTTTTGATTAAGGCGCATACTGCATCATCTGCACTGACCCCCAAATTTCTAACGCTGTTAACAAAAGAAGAAACAAAATGTGAGATTTAGAGAACCTAGTTTAATTTGCTTTCTAATTTTAAGTATGTCGTATATAATTGCCTTCAAATCTGATACATTTTCTTGATATTGAAGTGTATGATGCTGCTAAGTCGTCAACTGCAGCCTTCAAGACATGGCGAATGGGTGGACCAAGGTTTCAAAAAGCTTCTCTTCTTGGTAGAAAGAGGAAACCAGTTGGGGAGTAACTTCTCATCTGTCAAAATTTCTTTGACATCCATATATACCAAGTTGTTCTAATGAACCAAATGCAGCAAACTAGCCATGGCTCATGCGGTGGATAGATGTACCTTTGGGTTATTATTCCCTTAAAGGCGAGTGCTCTGGTGTACGATTCACAGTTGTTTCAGATAATAACATGAGATGTGAGCACTTATTTGAACTTATATAATACCCTTTGAAAGTTTATTCTTATTAAAGGCATCAGTGATATGCTGTTGGTCATAGTACTAAGTTAGAATAATGATGAGATTGGTCCAAATTCATGTTGAATATACCATGCTGACTTGTATGTGGAGCAAAGGAACCATGGAGTCATAGAGTGTGCTTAGTCCATAGATTTTAACAAAAGTCCCTCATTTGGTGATCAATTTCAGACTTTGGCGTATTTTCAAGATTTTTCAGCTGTACTATGTTTCGTCTTAAAGATAAAACTCGGAAAATGGGGAATGTTTGTCAATTCACACTTTACACTACTTACCGTATCAGTTATCTTAGGCAAATTCCTGAATTCTGAGTTTTTGGGTCAAAATTGGCAATTCTCTGGATCAAATTGTTGACTAGTACTAAATTTTGTCAACTTACATGAAACTGGAATGCTATTTGTTATAAAGTGAATCATTCATGAAGTCGAATATGTACAGAAAGTTGGAAACTAGACAACATTGAAACCAAGGCTGTCAAGATCGCGATTCCACCTGGGATCGTTTTTGTCTTTCCAAGATCGAGATCGTAAGATCGGATCGAGATCGTAAGATCCTACCAATTTATCATGTTCTGTAAGCAACGGATAAACGAGCCAAACTATTTTTATTTCTACTCATCATCAAATATAAATTTATATAATATCCTCTTGAAAATGTCAAAGTTCAAATTTAAAATACCAAAGTAAAAGTAAAACACAAAAAAGTCAAGTTTCAAGCGTCGCATTCACGATTTAGCGAAATAAAATTACATAACATGCATAATAAACGTCTCAAAACAAAGTACTTCACTAGTATCACTACAATTAAGCTATCTGAATTAAAATTTAAAGGTTAATAGTTAAAACTATGAAAAGGTAAAAGAAAAAACAACAATTACCTGTAAGAAATTTTTTGCTTAAGGTAACTAGAACATAAGAAGAAGAACCCTAATTTGTTTCAGGTAATTTAAATTTGGGGAAAATAATTAGGTTTATTGATTAGAAAATCTAGGAATGAAACGTCAATACTTGTTACTGAGATCAACGGACTCGTATTTAGGGTTGTAAACGAACTGAACGTTCAGTGAACATTTCATGAACCGTTCGGTAAAAAGTTCGTTCATGTTCGTTTATTTATTAAATGAACGAACATGAACATTATTTTATGTTCGTTTAGTTAAATGAACGAACATGAACAACTCATTTTCTTAATAAACGAACATGAACAAGAAAATCCGTCCGTTTAAGCGTTCGTGTCCGTTTATTTGTCCGGTTAAAATTAAATGAACGAACATGAACAAAGCTCCGTTCGTATTCGTCCGGTTCGTTTACAGCCCTACTCGTATTGTTCTTTTTTGAGCCTAAAAAAGTAATGGGCTAGTAAGTATGTAAGTCAATAAGCTAGTAACTTGGTAGTTTGGTA
>BQNB010038872.1:1763-48456 GCA_026074375.1 Tanacetum coccineum | reverse complement strand
AAACAAAAATCATTCTATAGTTTCACATTGTTCACATATTTTACAAAACAATAATGCATAACTATTCGAAAAATCAAATATTAAATTTACTTCCATTGTTTTGATAATGATTAGAGTTGTTTATACTTTGAATGATGAATTTGGAATGTTACTAGGTTTGGATTAGTTATGGTGTTTGGCCTTATTTTTTTTAACAACATTAAGCTCGTAGGATTTTTTTTTATTTTTGGTGCTTGTGATTTGAGTATGAGAAGTAAAGAAAATTATATGTTTTTAGAATTGTTGCGTATTCGATACCGGAACCAAGAATCGGTAGACCCGAATCGAACCGACCAAAGAACCGAAAATTTTCCAACTCAAGAATCGGAACTGGACCATTGGGCCTGGGTCCGCTTTGGCTCTTCTCAGTTCTGATCCGGTTGTCGATTCAGATCAGATCTGATTCTCTAGTTCTTTTGTTCATCCCTATCCCGCATAATCTTGGTATATACTTAAGGTCCCGATGAATGAGTTCGTAATGTTTAAAATGTTACAAATTAACTAGAGTTTTTTTTTAATTGTGCTATTTTCATATTCTCTTGTAAAAATAGGTTTTTTTTTCTTTTTGTAAAAATGGGTTTTTTGTTTTGTTTTGTGGATCACAAATCTCTTTGCACCATTTTTATTTTTTATTTTTATCCTTTAACTTTGCTCAAATGTGTATTAAAGTTAAAATAAATGTGAGGAATATTTATTGCTCCTTTCAAAAGTTACCAACATGATAGTGAATATGAAATTGTCTAAAGTAATAAATCCTTGTGTCGCTTTAGAGTAGGAGCGAAAATTTGATCAGGTCTTTTGTCAAGTTAATTTAATATCTATGAATCAGACAATGAATTGATAAAGGAAGTGTCATTTACTTGACGGAAGCACGGCTACAAAGAAAGTTAATTTAATACATTCACCTATTTAAATCTTTTACATACATTTGTCTTGCAAAGCATTAAATATTAACATATATATCTACATAAAATACTTGTCAATCTTATATACATTAATTTCAACTGCCTGCCTAACTAAACAATAGTTTTTATTTAATAAAGCTTCTCATATTCATATTAAACTTCCTACATTTTTGTTTTCATACTTTGTAGTTTTCGCATACCTATAGAAATTATCATGTTATGTTGCTCACAAGCACTAGTTTTCTTGATCTCCTTTGTAGTTTTACACCCAACCCAAATTAACAATTTGCATTGCCTAATGAGGATACATTTGGTGTTAGCCTGGAAGTTAAGATTGTTAGCATACAAGATAAGATTATTGGAAGATAAGATTGTTGTAGTTGATTAGTTGTATCCATGTCAGCTTGGGATAAGCCCACGTCTTGTGTATCCTACATATATCGTGTGATTTCTATGGAATACAATCAACACAACAGATTACCATTTACATGGTATCAGCCTACACCTACTTTGATCCTCGCCTACATAAACAGAAAACCCTTAATCGTTCCCTTCTTCTTTGTAGTGCTCAGTCACGCTGATTTAATATTCGTGCTTAGGTTACGTTTTGTGTGCTAAGGTCACACGTTGGTCGCTTAGGTCGTGCTTTAGGTCACGCTTGCGTTTTAATTTGTTACGAGGTGTTTCTCTCCTTCCTTATTGTTTTAATTTGTTACTGTGGACGTACTACTACTTTTCTCATCCTTCTGTTAGTGTTACTTTGGGTTGTTATAAACTACACAGCCTAAACCCGAAAATATTAAACATCGCATCATCATGTCTGGTAATGACCTCAATGACCTCTTAGTTCAATTAAAAAATATGGGTCTTACAGGTGGAGGTTTACATTCATCAACTAATTCCAATGTTAATATTACTAGTAGGACACATGTATCATTTGTTCCAAATACCACACATGTGGCTAATATCAGCCCACCCAGCTTCCAACCGCAGGCCCATGGTACCATATCACGCTTTGGCCCAACAATAGGTACTTACTATCTTAGGCCCCTTTATACACAGCCGGCCCAACAGCAGGTACCACCTCCCACTTTGGCCCAACAACAGGTACTCGGTTTCGTCCAGGCCCCCTTGGCCCAGCCCACATAACCGCCCGGATATATGGGATCCAATACCGTTTCGGGACAAGCTACTACTCTTCCGCATGCCTTTAATATAGAGACTCGTCAAGATCTTGTTAGTGGTGCGTGGAACATGGACACAGGTGCGAGCTCTCACCTTAATTCTTCTATCATTAGTCTCAATGATGTTTTTAATACGTGTATGTATCCATCTATATCGGTTGGTAATGGTCATTCAATACCCGTCACTAATACGGGCCATAATATTTTGCCAACTCCCTTTAAATCCCTTCACCTAAATAATATCCTCATTACTTCTCATATTGTAAAGAATCTTATTTCCGTTCGTCAGTTTGTTCGTGACAATAATTGCACTATTGAATTTGATATGTTTGGCTTTTCGGTTAAGGATTTCATGACACGTCGGGTGCTTCTCCGATGTGACAGCACTAGGGATCTTTACCCAGTCACAGCTCCATCTCCTATCCCTCATGTTTTCCTTGTTAATCAACATATGTGGCATCAACGCCTTAGACACCCAGGAGGGGAAGTGTTGCGTCGTCTTGTTTCATCTAATTTTATTTCGTATAATAAAGAGAAGCCTCTCGTTTTGTGTCGTGCTTGTCAGCTTGGCAAACACGTAAGGCTTCTGTTTGTTAGCTCCAGTACTGTGATTAGTTTATGTTTTAATATTATTCACTCAGATGTGTGGACTTCACCCATTCCGTTTGTTAGCTCTCAGCATTCCTTGATTACGGATGAATATCCCAATGATGCTTAGGTTCCCATCTGTTACGAACATGAGGTGACTCAGTCACCTTGTCATCTCGATAAATCGAGCGAGCATGCTTTCTTTGTGTTTCATTGAATGGAATTTTATCAATGAAACTCTATCGTTCATGTCTTGACCAATTAGCCCAGTCATAAGGATCAGAATGATAATGCATCATGTTGTAGTATGCCATCTACAGTTTAATAAAGACAATTAGTGATTCAATCATTTTATCATAATAGCTACTAGACCCTATCATTTCGCATATTACACTAGGATCCATATTACACTACTACACCGCATTACGCTATGGCGTATCTACATTGTAATAGCTTTTAAGTAGTTGTTTTGCCCACACCAATTGCCTCCCAAAGACAACTCATAGGGTCGAGACTCCGACATTAGTCGGACATATTTAGTCTCTTCGACAGCCTTGGGTATGTTGTGGCGTAATACCTATAAATCGCACCATAAAAGTCAGTGGCACCGTAATTCATTGATCTCTGGTATGGCATACGACCACACCTCATCTCGCGTCAGCCACGTACCCACAGACATTACGCTATGGCGTATCCATCTGCAGGGCATGAGCTAAGAGAGTGTAACAATTATGGGTGGCGCACTAATCTAAGGTTACCATAGGGAAAGGCTTTGAACCCATCGGTCCTCTGGTATTATCTATTTGTATTCAGTATTAAAATGATTGCATCCCAAAAATTTGTTGTACATATGAACTATGCACGAATTTATACCACGATTTGTTAATTTTGAAAAATAGATCAATTGTAATAAAATGCATCAAAACTCAGGTTTACCCTTCTCAAGCCTTTTTATATAGGTTAGAAAATTCATAGACCTATTCATTTTATTACGCATTCTCGCTGTCAGAGACGAGTGCTTAAGTATACTATTTCTCTTGACTTTAGCAGAGATGCCTCAGTTTTATTATGTCTGTAAATAATATCGGTTGACATATAGTATTTAACTAATAAGCATGCATATAGACAATAATAAAACTACTTGACACAATCGAGCACTTATCTACTGTTGATTCCGAGAGCCACTTCGGAAATCAACTTTTAGGTCTATCCTAAGGGTCATGACACAAGGCAAGAAAACATCTTTAAGTTACGTGTTTTCCTCGGCATCTCTCGTGATCATTCATTAGTGGACTCGTCACTCCTCCGTGCTCTCGTCGGATCTCCTCTCCGTTTGTACTTCATCGGTTCTCCATTTACTGGGAATCCTTGTGTCATGTCTTTCTTGGTTTTATTTTTAATTTAAAAACGAGTCCTACTTTAAATTTAAAATACAAGAAATAAAATACTCCCTGGCCCACATGCCTCCCCTATAACTCATACGCAGTAAAAATTATAGCCTTGACAAAACTCTACATCGCAACCTCGTAGTTTATATTTTAGGTCTATAGATCTGGCTCGTATCATGGATGATTAACGATTAAAAGCAGGAAGTATTTAACTACACGCAGGTGGAAAAACTTAAGCTATGGTTTGCTAGGACATACTATATATACACATTCATATATCGCATATAGAGCTCACCCTAAAGTACATGCAAACTACGAGATTCACCCGCTACTTGTCATTCTGTCAATAACGGTTCTTATCCTATTGCTACATATTGCCAGTTTAAAAAAATGTCTTTCAAAATTTGAAAACCCTAATTAAGGTTTTCTTATTCCTTTAAATTTTAAAAGCATGTGATTTAGGTAACAAAGAACCCTAAATCACAAGTTTGGTTCCTTTCAGGAAAATTTTATTGTGGCTCTTTCTAAATAAGAAATTTATTTTCTTAATACCTTAGTTTCCATATTTAGAACTGAAAAAGTGTTTATGGAAACTTATTGTTTAGTCACCAAGATTCATGCTCAATCAATTTTAATGAACCCACTAGCTATGGTTTTTACCTAGGGCTAAGTTTATCTTGGAATAGTTTTTCTTGCTTCCCAGTAATCTTGTTTCTTTTATGATCATTTATGGTAACCTAGAGTTTCCATATTGGTTTTAACATATCTTTAGAACTTTCTAAAAATACTTAAAACCCTAAATCATAAAAATGAAGACCAAGATTAACATGCAAAAAAATCCAAGCAAATCTTAGTTCTTGTATTTATGACGATTAGGGTTTTCACAAAGAATCTTAAATCAAGGTTTTCTAGTTATTTTAGAAAAATCCTAAACCTAAATGTCGAAATCCTCAAGAGATAAACCTTGTGTAATTCGAATAGGTCACTTGCAAAGCAAAAAATCAAGATTGATGTAGAGTTGTGTAGAGTTTGTTTATCTTCGTCCGAGTCTTGGCTTAGCAACCAAACCAGTGTGTGTTCGTGTAAATAATTAGCTAACCCTTCCACCCCAAATTCACCCAAAGTCATCACCCAAATATATCCTATCCGTTTCTGTTTCCATTATATGTTATCTTACACCTACACCACACAACCCTTTATAAAAACCTCTTAGATAGTAATGAATAATACTTGCGCTCAGCGGTAGAGGTTTGATCCTTTACCAAGCCTATGGTAATTTATATGCTATGACAGGTAATGAGTGTTGATTTTATGTTTCCCCCTTATGTTATAATTCATTATACACCCGAGTGAAAGAGAGAATCCCCAAACACTTATGTGAGGTGCTAGTATATACTTTCCGTGCTTTTAATTATGAGGTCTAGAAGGTTTTGTTATAGAATATGTTTAAAGAGTAGGTAAAATAATCCCTCATATTGTTATTGTCTATGTAGAAAATCCCATTTGCTTGAGGACAAGCAAATCCCAAGTGTAGGGGTATTTGATGAGGTGTTATTTTATACACTTTTTCAGGGTCGTTTAACCCCCTAAATCATGCATTTATGCCCAAAATAGGTACTTAATCGTTCCTTTTCAGGTATTTCGCATTTGGAAGACATTTGGAAGAATTACACGTGACTTGGGCTCATTTGAAGAAGGAAGACGGACAAGATCTTATGGATCTACACCAACTCATTATCAGAATGTCTCTAAAGTGGACTGGAGACGGGCCGTCTCTCTCTCTTACAACGTGAAGCAGTCACACGAAGATCAGATGGCGTTACCATATATCACGACGGCCGGCACAGGATAAGTCCAGCGCCTATATCTAGAATATTCTATTCATGACGGATCCGATTATGTAGTCGCGACGCGTCACAGCGTTTTTTTCCTTATATTTATAAACCCGAATTTCAGGGTTTTGAGTGTGTATACTTTAGAATTAAAAGTGGTTACGAACCCTAGTTCGTTTCAGCAGCTGTTAGGGCGATTTTAGAGCTAAAAACCTTATTGAATTCTCCAACTCATGTTTTAATTAAGTAAGTTTTCTTTAATTCTTTCTAATATGTCTATGTGTTGTTTGAATCTTTCGTTGCTATGGCTTTACCTTTAACATGTTTGGCTAAACCCCTATTGTGTTCATTTATGATTGTATGAAACCTAGAATGTAGATCTTAGTGGTGTTGCTTCTTGTGATGGATATGTACGTTAGGTCTTGAAATAATACTCGCTTTTGTCTGTTATCGGTGTGGATATGACTAAGGAAACGTGTTTGTGTAGAGAAGGATACCATCGGGTAATAGTCTTCATACTACATTGCCCCCTAATGTGGTTGATCCACTTTTAATATATTTCACATGCACTTAGTGTACTCCTAGGGGCCGTGTAACAGTCTTCATAATATCACTTTACGTGTGCGTTGCTCTAGCGGTATTTACTCATGTGGTCGGCGGGTTCGTGTAATTCGTTCATGAGCTTATGAATAATAGTTTCAAGATCATCACAAGGGGTGACAAGGCTATCAACATGGAGAAAGCAAATATAGGGGAGTATAATTATTACATAATCCCCAGTTCTTTTATCTTATTGTTATCACCAAATTAGTTTAGAATTATATTTAGTTTAATAGCTAAAACCAACCAATCTCTCCAATACATGATTTACTTGCTTTCTACAAAATACAAAAATACAAAAATAATCTTTTCTTAACTCTTAGAATTCTGTTAGACCGTGATCAAGCCTTCCCAACCAATTCCTCAAGTGAACGATAACAACCCCCTGTGTCTTGCCTATACTACTACTATAACCATTAGGTGCTCTGTCTAGGGAGTTGTAAAACTTCTTGTTGAATTCTAATGATGATCGCATCAACTACTCCATGTTTAGTAGACATGAACCAGACTCGATAAATTGATAAACATAATCAACAATCAACGATAAATTAAGCAATCGATATAAACAAACCAAACATTATATTATCATAATCATGGATAATACTCAAGGGTATTAGCCCTTAACCATTGAAATGTATTTTTTGGGTAAAGGGTTTCCCCGGAAAATGTATTACTCCAAAAAAGCGATTCAGTACAAAGGATGTGGGTGAGTCCCACATCTCAGCCCATTACATAGGCAAAAAAACGAACATAACAAGCAAAACTACTCCATAGGAGGATACTGCTAAGACTAGATTACAATTGACTCAACAAGCATCAAAAAATCCATTTCTTCTTCCTGCCACGGACCGTGATATCAAGATCATCACAAATAGACTGCAGGTGCTCTGACAAATCATGATTCTCGTACATATCGTCATCATACGGGTCATAATCATCATTATCCGGATAAGAATCCCTCCATTGTTCCAACAAGGTATTAGTACCATAACCTTTATCACTTTCATCTTTACCACTTGTTGAAATCCTTAAGTTAGCAGTTTCATCAAATACCAATTCCACTTCACTATCACTTTCCATAATACCCGTAGGAACTAGCGGGTTCTCGTCATTATCCAACAGCCTAAGTTTACCTTCACAAATTTGTCATTCTATTTTATCAATTTTCTCACCAATAGGAGTATTACTAGCAAACTCCCCATCATTATCGATATTCATAAAAGAGGGTTCACTTGAAGTAGCCTCATTATTTACCAAATTAGTAGTCTCCCCATTGGTACCAAACTCCACATCATTATCGACCGAATTAAGAACATCAAATGGATTTGAATTACTAACCTCAATAGTAGGTTCCATACATTTTTTCTTATTACCACTAGAACTAGCATTAGGCTTTTTAGGAACAGGTCGATATTCTTTTTGAGGTTTAAAACCCATTTTTGGACCAACCAGAACACCTCGAGAAGTTTGACTAGGCTTTTTCACATTCTTCTTCTCACCAGCACCTGTATTCTTCGGACATTCCTCATGAATATGTCCAAAAACCTTACAAGACGAACACCTAGGAGGTTTCCACTCATACTCAACACGGCATTACATGTGTAATGGCCCTCCTTAGTAATTTTAGACATAGCCACGACAATGTTATCTTTCAACTCCATATCAGCTCGAAGCTCAATCATAACTCTAGCATAGCTTGACCTACCATTGTAATGTATACAAGCATAATAATGAACAATCAAGGTAACCTAACCGATTTAAACGAATGGTACCAAAAATTGAACGATTATTAAGAGTATGAGAATTACAAGGTGTTTCCTATGGAATTAAGCGCGTTGCGAGACCTTCTTTGCTCTTCTTGTCTTCTGAAAATTGAATTTTGTGGTTATGGTATCGTAGATAAGATCAAGCACACCTAAAACTCATTTTTAGGTCTTCTATTTATAGTTTCTGGAATTTCTTCGATACGTAGTATTAGTCAAGGTCAATACGGCGTATTGTGAGTTTTCTTATAGTAGGTACCACGTTCAATATCTTTTAGGATCTTTAAATGCTCGAAATATAAAACGGCATATGGAATATCCTGGATACGGTGTATAGATCATTATTTCTTCGTGGTTTCTTGTGAAGTACAGGCACATATACGCTGTATCTTTCTTGATGGATACGGCATATAGTATGTCATAACAGTATTCTTCATATTTCTTCATTTAAGCTCCAGAATGCGTGCCTTTTAGCTAATCTTCACAAAGTACTCCATATTTACTGTAAATCTCATATATTAACGATTAAGTAACGATTCTTGCAATAATTTATACAAAATGGGTAATTTACATGGGATCAGCGATACCTTGTGCTCTTAAAATAATTATTAGAATGATTTCAAAATACCATTAAACATAAGTGTTATAATCTCTTAATACATGACCAGTAGAAAAACATAGACATGTTTTGTCTTTGCATATATATGTTTGTACAATGTATGTTAGACAATGAAAACCCCGTAGGTGTAACTTTATTATTAACCACTATTTATAAATAACAAAGACATGATAACCTAAACCCTAATGGACCCTAAGCTCATAGACCGGGCTTAGACCGACTAACTTAATCCATCTAATACTCCCCCGTAGTTCGAGCGGCGAAATCGCGAAAGCTCGGACTGGAGCAGAAAACAAAATAAATAACTAGTTATTTGATGAAGACATCCGACATCAAACGGAGACTGATCTTCAAAACAGAAAGTCATGAACTGATAACCCAATGTATCATACGGATAAACCAAAGTATCCCGAACCAGGCTAAACCAAACTATCCTCTTTTTCATACGGGATAAACCAAAGTATCCCGAACTAGGATAACCCAAAGTATCCTTCTTTTTTTTCATACAGGATAACCCAAAGTATCCCTTTTTTCGGATAACCCAAAGTATCCTTTTTTTTATACGGGATAACCCAAAGTATCCTTTTTTTGCGGATAACACAAGGTATCTTTTTTTCATACGGGATCAACCAAAGTATCGCGGACCAAGATAAACTAAAGTATCCTACCGGAGAATAAACCAATGTATTCTTCACCTGAAAACAAAAAACAAAAAAAAACTTTTTTTTAACATAAACAAAACCTCTATCACAAATAAATCAAAGATATATCTTCTCTTCATATCAGGGACAATCGCTTATCAGAGCAATAATAATAAGAGGATCAATCTCAATAATTTGTCAACTTGATCTCTTTCATAAATAAATAAACTCATCTAGACTTGACACATCCTTAAATGGCCATCACTCTCAAACGGTAGCAACCACTCTCGAATGAATTTGCCATCTTCTTCCATCTAGAAGGTGTTGGAAGCTCCAATGAAACAACTTATAGGGATCGGTATTTGATATGGGTTGTTTTTAATTTTTGAGGATCGGTATTTGATAATATATAATAGAGGGTTAGGGTTTGACAGAGTGGCATAAAAGTGGCGGCTCAACTTAGTCACTTAGGTCTGTGGATCAGACCCGCTCTGATACCATGCTAGACAATGAAAACCCCGTAGGTGTAACTTTATTATTAACCACTATTTATAGATTACAAAGACATGATAACATAAACTCCTATGGACCATAAGCTCACAGACCCGACTTGAGCCGACTAACTTAATTCATCTAATAGTATACACTTAAAATAATAGAGATAAAAAAGATACCACCGATATAGAATCACTAGAAAATAAGGGGTAGGTTATACGTACCCTCGTTAAAACACCATTTATACTCCCCTATATTTTTGCGTTTTTTAATTTTTTTTAATTTTTATTTTATTTTTATAATTTTGTTTATGTTATAAAACTGTGAAACGGAAAGTACGGAAAAAAAATCAAGTTTAACAAGTCAAAAGTATTAAACTGTCAAAAAATACGGAACATAAACTGATAAAAAATTGTGTTGCACTAGTGAGACAAAATGACCAGAAAGTACGAAACATCCGTACTTTTTATGGGCTAAAGGGTACGAATAGTAGCACCCGAAAATAAAGGAATCAAATGTGTATTCAGTGAATACAATAATTATATAGAGTTAAGATCAAATGGGAAGTTTTCTTAAAATAAAAAGGATAAGAAGTAACTATAATCGCATATCCGAGATGCACCGACTTAAATTAGATGCATCTCTATAATCTTAGATGCATTATAATGCATCATAATATGTTTTCTAGCTTTTATTTAGATGCATATACGTATATTAGATGCATTTCATGATTTCTCTTCTTTTTTGTTCCTCTGCATGCCTTGAAATAATGAAAATCAATTTGCACCATCTACACATCAAATTAACTTTCGAAACTCTACATGGTACATCTAAATGAATAAAAATGCATCTAATGCAAGTCGTTGCATCTCAAATGTGTGGTTTAAGTCACTTCTCACCACTTCTTATTTTAATTTACTTCTCACTGGATCCTTACTCTAATTATATATATGACTTAATCAGCAGTACGTTCTGAAAGCTAGGTTATTGGCACATGAATCATGCATGGAGTACGTAAAAGCAGTCATTGTCTTCGATTAGCTGGCCATATTCAGATGTTTGATGCGCAATAAAATTTTGATGCAAAAAGTCAAAAGAAGTTGGGTACAAAAATGAATTTTTGATGCACAAAAAACCGATTTAATGCACAAAAAAACGTTTTTTTTTTAATAAATTTTTTTTCCGCAAAACTATCCACTTTTTATAAAAACTTCCTTACAAACTTTTTTCATGCACCAACACACACGATCTTTGGTAGAATTTTATGAGAACTTTAAAAAAAAAAAAAAATCTTTTTTACCTTCTCACGAATATTTGTCTTTTTATTTGATCTTTATCATATATATATATATATATATAAAATAAATTAAAAATAATAGATAAAAATATATAATATATATATAAAGTATATATATAAGAAACATATCAACACGTTTATACATGGTTCTACATGTCGACGTGCATGAATGAGCATGATTCTCAACGAATCCAGTTTCGCTAGCTTTACGGACTAGACTCTAGAGTGATGCAAGCATGCAAACACAAACATAGTACTATATGTACACGTTTTAAAAGAGAAATATAATATTATTCTAGAATTGTCTAGCTAAATGATCAGGGACGAACCGCATATAGCGTTAATTTTTGAAGAAACGTCGATTTTTTCTAAATATATCTTAAATGCACATGTTCTATCGAAATGTGTTTCTAGTGTTATTAGTTAGTATGTTTATGCTTCCGTCCATGTAAATGCATATAGCCGGGCCTATAAATCTAACTATTTTAAGAGGGCACGGTGCAATGGCCGTTGTAGGATTTTATTTTTATTTTTTTGCGCGCCTATAGCGACGTTTTCCAGGTTATAGTTGCACCGGGTCGGATGTTTTAGGCCCCTGTTTGCGGTTTAACTTGTCTGTGTTTCTTTCTTGTTTCTCTCTTTTTTAGTGGGGATTTTTTAGTGACGTGCCATAGAAATGTTATCGGAGAAGGTGTTTTTTTTTTGTGTTATAAGAATGTTAGGGTCGAATCTAGCATGGCAGACGGATAAATCGCTTATAACACCGACCGCACCTCGCTCTCTAAAAGACTGGATTATCATAAAATTAAATGAATTAATACATAGTATAACTCTTAATCAACTTAATATCTACCAACATGAAGAAATATTTACGACTCTGATCGTATGGGGCTATATGGCAAAAGCCCTTTAGAATTCCAAATGAGTCTAATAGTTACACATGGTACTTTAATTTTGATCTTAATATACTTGAGTTCAAGATAAATAGAATTACTTATGAATACCTTGAAGACCTAGTAATTACTTTAAATCATCGTTTATCGAATTATATAATGTGTTTAACGAGCGGCTAAAAGTTTCACTCGGTACTTTTAGAGACATAGTTGTGAATACCCTGAAGACGTGCGTAGCAATTTACGCATCCCACATAATCTTGGTATATACTTGAGGTCGCGCCGTCGCGATGAATGAGTTTGTAATGAATCAACTACGTACAAATTATCTAACCAGAAAATGGGTAAGGTTATTTTTGCTTAAACCAAACCAAACAATATACTATTTATTTTGTGACATATATTCTTACAGGTAATAGAGATAATAGATTCTTGGTTGTTGTCACCTTAAACGTCACAAGCATCAGGCATTAACTTGTGGAGCCAATGGACAATAACAGGTCATAACTAAACATGTGATTCTTTCTTAAAAATATTCTATTTTATTTTATTTTTATTATATATATATTTTTGTTATGGCAAATTAATATAGTATATTCTTATTATTCGGTACAATATAGATGGTTGAGGTGTATCGAGCTGGAGTATCTCGAGCTCGAACTCGATTACTTAAAATCGAGACTCGATAATTGATCTTGTTCTCGGTCTGTCTTTTTATTATTTCGAGTTCGAGCTCAACTCCTTATATAAAACTCGAGCATAATATTTTGAGCTCATGCTCGACTCGTCATGTATGGTAATTAAGTTTTTAGATTTATGGGTCCAACCGATGTCTTTCATGTAATTTGTAAAGCTATCGAGGAAAAATTACCACGAATATAGACATATAGTGACAAAAAATTTGCTATGTCACTTTTGTTTTGGGCCTAAACCTCACGTTTATACCTAGAAAGCCCATAAGTTTCTGTGTACACGGTACAGGCTATGCCTGAGATTGAACCGGACCGGTGCGAGAACTGAATTTGAGAATGATGGAGGCCCAAGTATTGAAGAACGGGCTGACTTGTTTTTAGAAGCCCAAGATCGTGTGAAGAAAAGGGCTTCAGTAAAACAGCCATAACTTTTGATTCGTAAGTCCGTTTCAGGCCCGTGATCACTCAAATCGAAGGAAAAAACAAGGCTGACACAGCTGTATTCACCTTTTAGCTGGTTACGGATTTTTCGAGGCCCAAAACCCTCGTTTACTATGAGTTATTTATATTTTTCTTTTTTTTTTGATTTTTTGTTGGACTTGTTTTTGTTCTAGCTCACGGCCCATCTGTCTTTTTAGGCCTGTTTCATTTTTGTGAGCCTATTTAAACAATCTGTTGTAACCCTAGCCGGTCAGTTATCAGTTTTAATAAAAATAAACCATTGGTCGCTGTTTGCCAAGAATTTTTACCCTAATAATCAGTATTCAATCGAATCAACGATTGTTGGAAGAATTGTTTCTGGTATTCGTAGAATCAACAGATCCAATTTGTTATCTTTTTTTAGTCTACATCAGAAAAAGGGTGAAGTGAAAATCGGACTGAACTAAGTTCGGTCCAGTTGGTCTATTTGGTTTCGTCCACCATGTCAAGATCCATTGATGATCAATTTGATCACTAAAAATTGTTTCCGTATTAATTTCATGCTTAGATAAAACTCATAAAGGGTTCGTTCCTATGAACAGGTCTAACAGAGAATATTTTGGTCAAAAACTCATTATTACAATTCACGCTAATCCATATTTCAAGAGTAATGATGCATAGACCTAAACGATAGACCTAATAACCCAATTCGTTTATATAGCTTTTACAAGTTTATTGTGTGGAGTAGTTAAAGGAGAAACAATCTGCTTTGATAGAAAAAATCATTAAAGGGTTTTGTAGTCCTATGAACAGGATCTAATACAGAGAAATATTTTGCGTGATCTATATGAGTTATGTTATACTGCGCTCTATTATTACAATTCTCGCTTAATCCATATTTCAAGGAGTAATGATAGCAATTGACACTTTAAATCGTTCGAGCTAAGATCAACCTCTCAAATTAAGTTTATATAGGCGCTTTTACACGTGTTTATTGTGTGGAGTAGTTAAATGGAGAAACCAACTCGATATAACATTGAAGGAAGTTGTTGTCACTTTATGAAATTTTAGATAGACATCTCATTGTGGCTGCAACTATAATTCTTGCATTTGTAAAAAGTGAAGAAAAAAAATAACAAGGCTCAGGACATTTCGCGTCTCTGCCTTCAGACGCAACTGGACGCCTCATATAACAGTACTTGATTAACTCATATTGATCGCTCTGTAGATGTTGTTAAGGCTTATGTTACGCTAGTTACACCACGCAATTGATAGTTACCATGTGTGTTGCTCTAGGGGGGGTTGTTTGTTGCTGTTGGGATAATTTTTTTAATTTTTTTAAATGCACGAGTCCAAGAAAAAAGTACAAAATAAATAAATAAAACTGGCCGCATCATAGTTAAACCATCCCACAAACACCAAGTTCCAACTATGCATGAATTTAAATGTTTTAAATCCTATATCCCAAATTCGTTGCATGATCCCAGCCGTCATCTATCGTAAATTTTTTACCCTTTCGATGAGCTAGATTCATCTTCTTAGATGCTTGATGTTTAACTACAATCACCACAACTACAAGGTATGCCTTCGTCCTGGAGCCATTGTAAGCATTAATTAACTTCGAAAAGACAGTTAATTAAAGAAGAAAACAATCTTTGTATTATGGTAAAAGTCGACTCTCCCCATCTACGGCGACTTTTGGCAATTCACTACACTAAACGGTCTGATCAATCCTAAAACATTTACACCCGAAATCACCTACTGATTCTGTTACAATCATTGTGTTTCATTTTGCGACGAATCTAGTTTGTTTTAGGGTTTGTTTTGTGTTTTAGGGTTTTGAGTTTTACGATTTATCTTTCTTGCTTATTGTTGCCAAGTTTCCTTTTGTTCAGATTGTTGAATATTCATATTCGATTATCTATTTCCCATAACATTTGCTGATTGATAAAACAATTCTTGTTTGTTCTGGGTGTGATTCGTTCTTGTGGTTTGTATTACGTTTTGGGTACATGTGATTGAGCGTTAATCGCTTCTGGTTATTGGGGACGAATGAAGAGGGGGGTTTTGAATGGGAGATGGAACAATAATGATGACGAATGGATAGGGGTTTTTTGATGGTTTAAAATATGCTTCACACATGGTTAAAATGAAAGATGGAACAATAATGATGACGTTGTTTCAGATCATGCTATGACATAAAAGAATCTGGACAACAAGAGAGTGGTAGTACATTTGATGTTCATGTGGCGGATGCATGTAACAAGGAAGCCGATCAGGTTGGTAATGATCTTGCTAATAAGTTTACCTCATCATTTGCTAGTAAGCTTATCTTACGTATGTGACAAAGGCTACTCTTCGGAAACTTGAAGCTAATGTGCGTAATGGTGCTGATTATGACGTTTGGTTGCCTTTGGCTTCGGTTCATGAGGTTAATGATCGAATGAATAACTATCTCTACGGGTACTTTATTGGTAAAAGGCTTACATTCCCTGTTGTTTAATGGTTTATGTGCAACAAGTGGGATTAGTATGGATTGATGGTTAAAGGTTTATTTCTTTTTTAAGTTTGCTTCTATAGGGGGTGTTGATTCTGTGCTTCGCAATGGTCCATGGATGATCCGCAGAATTCCTATTTTTCTTAACAAATGATCGCCTTCTATGAGTCTTCTTTAAGAAGAATTATCGCATGTTCCAGTTTGGGTAAAGTTTCATGATGTACCGTTGGTTGCTTACACATTGGATGGGTTAAGCTTGATGGCTATGAAAATTGGTACTCCAATAATGCTTGATTCGTACACGAATTCCATGTGTTTGGAATCATGGGGCGAATCCTTATTGAAAACAATGATTACAATGACTTTAGTGATCATTTAGTGATGGTTGTTTCAAACATTGAAGGAAATGCTATACAAAAGAAACTATTCGTATTGAATACGAGTGGGAATCTCCTCGTTGTAGTACATGCTTGATATTTGGACACTCACCTGTTGATTTTCCAAAAGCTCTAAAATTTGCTCTTATACGAGTGGTAAATCAAAAGGATAAAGGTAAAGGCCTGTCATCGGTGGCTGATGATGAAGGTTTTATTAAAGTGAAAAAGAAGAAATCTGGTGGTAATAATGGCGGCACCAAAAACTTCACGTTTTCGGTTAAGCCAAAACCTCAGTATCGCCCGAGAGAAAAGCAATCGACTGTTGGGGCGAGTAACTCTCCAAAGACGACTCCTTTTGTTGGTACGAATAAGGCTTCAACTTCAGGTTACAATAAAGAGTCATCAAGCAATAAAGGTAACACTTTTTTTCTTAGTAACTCGTTCGAAGCTTTAAATGATGAAAATCTTATTATTGAGGAAGTAGCAACGGGTAGTATGGCTACTACTTCAGGTACGCAAGCGGAGGGACAGAGTTCTACCCCTATAGTAGATAAGATTAATGTTTTAGAAAAACAATACCGGAAGGTAAACTTGTGCTTATAGATGATGAGGGAAAACCTCTCAAAAAGGTTGATTATCCGGTTAATTTGGGTAGCGACGATGAAGTTAAACCAGTTAAAAATGAAATGACAAGTTTTTTGGCATCAAAATCGATGGGTGTTGGTTATGGTCTGAAAAGCTTGTTGGAACAATTGAGGGAAAGTAATGTGGATAATGACTACGGCCCATATGATGATGATATGTATAAAGGTCAGGAAATTCCTAACAGTATACAAACTATATGTGATAATTTAGATATAAAGGTTCGTGGTCGGAAGAAGAAATAGAGCTTTTAATGTTATGTGGCGTCATTTGTAATCTAGTCATATTTGTACTTTCCTTGGGGAAGTAGTTTGTCTATGTAACGGGCTGAGATGTAGGATTCACCGACATCCGTTATACTGAACTATTTTTTGGAATAATAGATTTACCGAGGAAACCCTTTACCTAAAAAAAGAGATACCTCTTTCTCTTTTAGCGATCTTTAGGTCGCGAATGTACTCGAAACATTTCCTAATCTTATGCCCATGCTTTTGGCAATAATAACACTTGGGAATTCAACATCGTCCTCTTCTTGGTTATTGGTTTATAGAAGAACCACTCAGTCCTTCCAGTAACATGCTCGTCATTCTCCTTATCATCAGCCTTACGCTTATTCGTTTTGTCAGGAGGATTGATCCAGAGATCATCCTTAGCTTTACATGTTACCTCGTAAAGCTCCATAAGCGTTGGCTCTTCGCAAGTCTCCATGAATTTGAAATCATAAGGACTATATTAAATAGGCAGAGACTGCATGATACAAAATACCCTAAATGCCTCACTTATAGGGTTGCCAATCTTCCAAAGACGATTGATAAACCCTTCCATAATAGAATAGTATAACCTAGCAGATGTGCCAGCACGCATGCGATAATAACTTAACTCATATGTTAGGGAAAACATCTCAGTCACCTTGTCGTCTTGATAAATCGAGCGAGCAGGCTTTCTTGGTTTTTCATTGAATGGAATTTTATCGATGAAACTGTATTGTTCCTATCTTGACCAATTAGCTCAGTCATAAGGATTAGAATGATAATGCATCATGTTGTAGTATACCATCTACAGTTTAATAAAGACAATTAGTGATTCAATCATTTTATCATAATAGCTACTAGACCCTATCATTTCGCATATTACACTACTACACCGCATTACGCTATGGCATACCTACATCGTAATAGCTTTTAAGTAGTTGTTTTGCCCACACCAATTTCCTCCCAAAGACAACTCATAGGGTCGGGACTCTGACATTAGTCGGGCATATTTAGTCTCTTCGACAGCCTTGGGTACACTGTGGCGTAATACCTATAAATCGCAACATAAAAGTCAGTGGCACCGCAATTCATTGATCTCTGCTATGGCATACGACCACACCTCATCCCGCGTCAGCCACGTACCCGCAGACATTACGCTACGGCGTATCCATCTGCAGGGCTTGAGCTAAGAGAGTGTAATAATTATGGGTGGCGCACTAATCTAAGATTACCATAGGGAAAGGCCTTGAACCCATCGGTCCTCTAGTATTATCTATTTGTATTCAGTATTAAAATGATTGCATCCCAAAATTTTGTTGTACATATGAACTATGCATGAATTTATACCACGATTTGTTAATTTTGAAAAATAGATCATTTGTAATAAAATGCATCTAAACTCAGGTTTACCCTTCTTAATCCTTTTTAGATAGGTTAGATAATTCATAGACCTATTCATTTTATTACGCATTCTCGCTATCAAAGACGAGTGCTTAAGTACACTATTTCTCTTGACTTTAGCAGAGATGCCTCAGTTTTATTATGTCTTTAAATAATATCGGTTGACATATAGTATTTAACTAATAAGCATGCATATAGATAATAATAAAACTACTTGACACAGTCGAGCACTTATCTACTGTTGATTCCAAGAGCCACTTCGGAAATCAATTTTTAGGTCTATCATAAGGGTCATGACACAAGGCAAGAAAGCATCTTTAAGTTACGTGTTTTCCTCGGCATCTCCCGTGATCATTCATTAGTGGATTCGTCACTCCTTCGTGCTCTCGTCGGATCTCCTCTCCGTTTGTACTTCGTCGGTTCTCCATTTTATGGGCATCCTTGTGTCATGTCTTTCTTGGTTTTATATTTAATTTAAAAACTAGTCCTACTTTAAATTTAAAATACAAGAAAGAAAATACTCCCTGGCCCACATGCCTCCCCTATAACTCATAGGCGGTAAAAATTATAACCTTGACAAAACTCTACATCGCAACCTCGTAGTTTATATGTTAGGTCTATGGATCAGGCTCGTGTCATGGATGACTAACAATTAAAAGCAGGAAGTATTTAATTATACGCAGGTGGAAAAACTTAAGCTATGATTTGCTAGGACATACTATATATACACATTCATATATCGCATATAGAGCTCACCCTAAAGTACATGCAAACCATGAGATTCACCCGCTACTTGTCATTCTATCAATAACGGTTCTTACCCTATTGCTACATATTGCCAGTTTAAAAAAATGTCTTTCAAAATTTGAAAACCCTAATTAAGGTTTTCTTATTCCTTTAAATTTTAAAAGTATGTGATTTAGGTAACAAAGAACCCTAAATCACAAGTTTGGTTCCTTTTAGGAAAATTTTATTGTGGCTCTTTCTAAATAAGAAAATTATTTTCTTAATACCTTAGTTTCCATATTTAGAACTGAAAAAGTGTTTATGGAAACTTATTGTTTAGTCACCAAAATTCAGGCTCAATCAATTTTTATGAACCCACTAGCTAGGGTTTTTACCTAGGGTTAAGCTTATCTTGGAATAGTTTTTCTTGCTTCCCAATAATCTTGTTTCTTTTATGATCATTTATGGTAACCTAGAGTTTCCATATTGGTTTTTAACATATCTTTAGAACTTTTTAAAAATACTTAAAACCCTAAATCATAAAAATGAAGACCAAGATTAACATGCAAACAAAATCCAAGCAAAACTTAGTTCTTGTATTTATGACGATTAGGGTTTTCGCAAAGCATCTTGAATCAAGGTTTTCTAGTTATTTCAGAAAAATCCTAAACCTAAATGTCGAAATCCTCAAGAGATAAACCTTGTGTAATTCAAATAGGTCACTTGCAAAGCAAAAAATAAAGATTGGAATGAAAACCCCTAAGTTACTAAATACAAAAATCGCAAAAACCCTAATCTGCAAAAATCTACTAAACTACATGCATAACAAATTCAAATTTGATTTTTATTGTAATATTAGAAACTACTTAGAACCCAAACTAGGTCATATATGTATAGGGTGGCTCTGATACCACTGTATGGTTTTGTGGTCACCCGCATGGCTATGTACATACACGGCGGAAAATAAACATATAAAGTCATGTAGACCAAAACCTTAATAGTCAGATCATCATATACAGTGATATAACCTAACTAACACGTTTAAAGGTGTTTAGAACACTTACTTTTTAATCATGCAATGCATAATTCTTTAAACTTTTCAGCAACATAGAACGCCTTTTTCTTGATCTTGATGTTTCACTTGAACTTTTAGGATTTCAGGAATGATCAACACTTATAGATTGCGTTAGGTATCCATTGGTATTGCACAGATAGGATTAGGGCTGCGAATATATCACAAGTCTAAATTTCACGGGGACGGATACAGGTACCGGGAAACGGCAACATCTTAAAATTCAAGAAACGGGTACGGCGGAGAAACGTCTATGCGTTTTATAATATTTTAGTATATGGCAAATTGTCTGCCAAAAAAAATTACAAAACATTCAAAAATCCAAACACAATTAAAAAACTTTAACCTTCAAATTGTCTCCCAAAAATCATTTAGTAAAATACAACAATTAGTGAGGATCCTTAGAGAAAAAAACTTATAATCCGAACCTACAAATACTTGATATAACGGATCGATATACAATTGAATTGCCAAGTTTTCACTTTTTAGCACAAAAAGCACAACAACAGGTAGGGGTGAGCATTGGTCCAAAACCGGACCGGACCGGACCAAGACCGAAATGCTCCAAAACGCCAGACCGAGGACAGGACTGAAATGGTACGGTCCGGTCCGGTCCGGTTCGGTCGTCGGTCTGGTCCGGTCCTATAAGGCATAATCATTGGGTTTTTTGGTAAGACCGGACCGACCGGACCGAAGACCAAATTGGTCCAAAACACCGGATCGAGGACCGGACCGAAATACGTTCGGTCCGGTCTGGTCCGGTCGGTCCGATCCGGTTTTCCGGTCTGATCCGGTTTTTCTGTCCGGTCCGGTCGAACGGTCCATATGCTCAGCCCTAACAACACGGCTTGCAAGCAATTTATGAGTTCTGGAGGGTTTGAAAAGATGACGAGTCACGAGTTATGAAACGATTTGTCTTCGAATTATGTAGGTTAATTAAAATAAAAGAATTTTAGTTAATGGTCCATAGGAAACATCCGGTTTTTGGGCCGACAACATTTCCCCAAACGTTTACTAAGTAAGGATCCGCAGTCCCTAATTGTAGAAACGTTTCCACTTTTCCCGGGGACGTTTCCTCGGTGTGTCCTCGCGTTTCTCGGCATTTCCCCTTTTCCCCACGTTTCGAAAACGTCATACGGTATCCCGGCGGAGTTTATGTGCATCCTAGTCGCAAGTTAGGCAAGGTAAAACCCTAATGGATCTTTGAGATCAAGTTAGGACATGATTAGGGTTTCGGGGAAACCCTAATCGCATATATGTTACGATCTGCGTAAGAGGGTAAAATCATTATGGTTTCGTTCGACCTAGGGTCAACTAAGTCGAACTAGACTTTCAGCCAAAAGGGTTTTTGAACCCTTTTGGTTTGTTTCGTCCGAACAAAGAGGAGAAAGAGGATGAGTGATTTAGTTGAGAGTTGATTTTTGTTTAGTGTGGGTTATACCTCTCTGATTAACCTTTTTATATAAGGGGCCCCCCCCCCCTCAAAAGATGTTCAAGAATAGTGCTGAGCAAACCGACAATGAAAACCGATTAGCCCGACCGAAACCCGATTAGCCAGCACCGACACCGATATACCGGATACCAAGTGAAACGGTCGGTTTTCGTAGTAAAATCTGTTATTAATATGGTAACACAGGGTCGGGTCGGACCAAAAACCGATTTAATATCCGACAAATACCAGACCTACCGATTATCATAGATGTATACATCTTATTTCCAAACGATACACACACCAAAACTACAAAAACACCCACACACAACCACCGACACTAACACACACACCTCAACAATCAATCTCAACAAACTGCAATGTATCAACTAAACACCTCAACAAAACACCCCATATGAATCAATCTCATCTCAATTCCTACATTTGATACCATCTCGAACTCACACAAAACATGACAATTTAAGTAAGATTTAATTTTTGATTCTTATAATTCGAGTTTCAATTATTTTTGTTTAATGCTTTTGTTTAGATAATGAAGATGCTGCTAATTGCTAATGGTTGATAATGATAGAGGGTGGATCAATTGCTAATTAAACTCGATAACTTATACATAGATGTTAATTGTCATTATAGATTTAGTATTACGTATTGGATTACTTTTATTAGAGTTTTTCTAGAAATACAAGAGAGTTTAGACAAACAAAAAGAGACAAGGACAAGGAAGAGAGAAAATGTTCAAGCATGATTTAAATTGCATTGGTACGTAATATTAGTCGATATGCCTAATAGGTAATGCAAAACTTGGAAATTGCTACAGTATTTAATTTGTAATTGTGTTTGAGAATTGTTATTTTAGAATTTTGGTAATCGTATTGAATATGAACAGCCAAAATGAGGTGTTTTGGATTTGCTATTTTGGATGTGTGGTATTTAGATGTGAAGAATCGGGCCTAAAACAGCCCAATACCGAATCCTGAAGGCCCTGACTGAGGGGCCCGACCAATACCGAAACCGACCAAAGTTGTAAATCGTTCGGTATTGTCCTGAAATCCGACAATGTTCGGTTTCGGTTTGAATCGGTTCGGGTCGGGTCGGGTCGGTTTTGACCCGATACTCAGCCCTATTCAAGAATGTACAACAAGTATTGGAGTTTGACAAAAAGTCAAACTCCTCCCCTCTTGAGAGTTTTCGGCCGATGGACTCAAACAACCCTTTGGGGTGTTTGATTGGTCTTTTGTCGTTTTACTACCCTCTAATATTTATCTAGAATAAATATCTCTATAAGTAATTAAGGATAAATATTAGACTTCGGGTAATCACCGATTAATCTCCTTATGAAAAATAGCGTCGTATTTTTATTTCCTCTTTTATCTCTTTTCATTTCATAACTCGTTTCTCATTTTCGTTTAAAATCTGAACATTTCCGAAGGAACTGAGTTCCATCTCTTTTCCATTTCCATTCAAGAGTTCTTATGTGTTTCCACGCTCCTTTGAGACCCCGAAAAATAGACAAATTCCTTTTCATCTTTATGTTTAATGTGCACCGGTGTGACCCTTCGATATTTCTTTGAAGGCTAGATGTGAAAGCCGTTGTTTGGTTGTGACAATCATTTCATTACATACAGCACCAGTTGTGTTACTTAATTTCATGCTTTTATTTCTATATCTTGCAAAGTGGTATTGTTATTGCTGTTGTATCTTGCAAAATAAAAGGGAGTACATGAATTAGTTGTCATTGTTTGTTTAAACTTGTGTTTAACTTATAATAACTTGGACATTTAACAAACTAGGTAATATATGTTTTCTACCATCAAAGTCAGCATTGTTTTGTTGTATACAATCAAATGATCCTTCTATAGAAATGCAACCAGTAACTATACCCTGTGATCTTCCTTGTAGTGTAATTTTTTTAGTGGTCGAAGCTCTTGTGAATCAAAATGCAGAGAGTGGGTACCTAGATCAGTCTGGTATACTATGTTTCTTCTTTACTACCTTGTTAGTAGTTCGTGATAGACCAGATCAGTCTGGTCTATAAAAAATGGCATGCACAACGCGAATTTGAAAAAAATTGCGAGATAGAGAAAACCCTAGTTCGAATTCCTAGATCCGCCACTGTTTTGGAGCAACATATCCTTTTTTATCAACTAGATATACTATTGAGGACTATTGTGGCATCGTTATACCCACTGCCGCTGCAATTTACCACAACCTTGGTGCCGTGAGGTAACGTAGGGCAAAGCTTTTCAAGATATGCGAAAGCATGTGATGTCTCCAATGCTGGCACTATCCCTTCAAGACGGCAAAGTCTTTTGTATGCTGCATTCATCCAACTCAACAATTAGGTTCGAGATATGATGATGTTATAAAACTTCGTCTCGATTTATATAAAGACTTTCTCCATACAAAATGTTATAATTCTTTTTTTATAAGGAAATTAAAAAATGTGATTTGCCTACCATCAAGAGCTTCTTGATCGGTAACTGTGTGACACTCCACTCTGCTGGTATCTTTTAGAAAACTTAGCTCTGGACTTACTCCTGGGAACTCCAATCTAGAAAGCAGGACAAATTAATAAATAATGATCAGGAGTCTATAATATTGAACACAATTCATATGGTTCAAAAGGTTAATTAAAATCACTAATACTCGCCCACTAGCAACAGATTCTGTCTTTGTGATTTGGCCTTCTTTGTCTTGGAGTAAATAACACATGGCTCCATGATAAACACCAACTTCACCTCTTACAAGACTTGCAGAGTGTAACTCGCTGGTGTTACTTCCCACCCCACCGCCCTCAACTCCAATCATCCGCACCCTTTTGTCGTCTATGAATTCATGAAACAAACCTAATGCATTGCAACCACTTCCTACAGAAGCTACCAGCACGTCTGGCATCCCACCCCATTTTTCAATTGCTTGCTTCCTTGTTTCTTTTCCTATCACCGAGTTGAATTCACGGTGGTCCCACAGCCGTTCCAGCTAGGTAGTATGCAGTTTCTAGGTTTTCTAACCATGCCCTAGTTGATTCTGAGGCTGCTGCCTGAAAATTTCCTTCAACAGGCTTTACCTACAGCAAAGTCGTTCCGCAGTTAGTTTCTTCAATTTGATCTTATATAAAAACAATTTCTAAAATGGGGTCTTGCTGAAAAGATGTTTTCTTTGTATAATTTGATTGCTATATATGAGGAAATGCTAGTGGTTTTCTAGTACAAATATCTCAAATTTGCATTCATTAATTATATAGTTTTAGAATTACAAATCACAGTATATTTTTTGCCTCCGAATTGGTTTTCCAGCGTTTTTTCTACTTTCAGAGAGGAAGCTAATTTTGATATTTACCTTTTTTCATGTTACGTGCTTAATTCTGTACTTTTAGTTTTAATCTATAATTATTAAATATATACGTTAGAAAACAAAATAATTTACAAGATCTAGTTGAGAAGAAAAAACCTAGTTAATTATAATTTGTGTCTAAAGAAAACTAAAGCACCTGCGCTCCAAGCAATTCCATTTGTTGAACAATTGAGGGTTTTCGCACCATATCTTTGGTTCCTATGTAAACCGTACAGTCTAGAGAAAACCTGGCACACACAGCAGCTGCTGCAACACCATGGTGGCCGGTGCTTGTTGCTGTTATAATGCTCTTAAGACCCATGCGTTCGGCCAAAATCGCTTGGGCAATGGCATTGCTCATCTTGTATGACCCTCCATGGCTCAAATCCTCTCTTTTAAGATATATTTCAGGTCCGTCCCCTTTCATGTTCTTGTAATAATCTGTGAAGAGGAGTTTCACGTCCTGCATAATCCTTCAGTGCAGTTGCTAGCTCCATCTGTGTTCATATTTTATATTCATATCAGTTTTCAGAGTCGGTCCATGATCAAGATATCTAATGAAATATATAACCTTTCATGCATGAACATAAAACAAACAATTCCTTTGTATCATATCTTACTAAACTGTATGCAGATATATGGTACTTATAACCCAAACATTTGATATTTCAGTATGTAATGCGTGCATCAACTTATCTAATACGATATATGAGGGCCCTATAAGTTATATTAGGAACTAATAACCGCACTTGAACACAGATTAGGGACGAACCTTAAACTCGTGATCATGCAGTTGAACTGAAATTCAAGTTCTGCCAACGGAGCAATGAGGACTTCGGACACAAACTTTCCTCCAAATTTACCAAACATTCCGGAAGTTGGAGTTATCTCTCTAGCAACAGTACTTATTAATGTCTTTGTACAAGATTTATTTCTGTCATTTATTAGTTGTGTGTTTAGAGTCACTGACTCGAGGCCTGGCGGTGTCACCTTCATAACACAGGTGAGGGAAAAAGTATGGAATTTGCATGCCATTTTATGAGATATGTGAAGCTTTTGATTCGTATGATACTATAAGGTTCAAGAGTATATATAATGCAACTATAAGATCGAGGACACGTATCTATTTAACCATGCCGTTACGTAATATCACCATAAATATTTGCTGCTATAAAATCTTGTTGCTATGCACGGTTACTCGTTTGATTTAAGACAATGTAAAATTACTCGTTTATTTGTATAAAACACGTGTAGATTGTTTTTTATTTGTTTTGTTTTAAATATTGATGCGGACATATATATTAGCTATATATGGCGACACTAGAACACGAGAAACTATCATAAATGCACGAATTAAATTAATACGCGTACGTATACCAAATTGCTTTTGGCTATTATTTTAACTTTTTCTCAACTTTGCAAGTTAATTATGGTTTACACTACTTGAGTTCATACCTTGAAGACGTATATATGGAGTAACTAGTTTTAATCATGGTTCAACGAATTAGATAATGTGTTTAACGAGCAGCTAAAAGTTTCACTCCGTATTTTTAGAAAAATACTTGTGAAAACCCCCAAGACGTGCATAGTAATTTATGAATCCCGGATGAGCATGGGTCCGGAACCAGACCTGATGGATCCGAGAAATGAATTTTGTGAAAGTAGGAACCGAGAACCGGACCGAATATAATTTTTCATTTCGGTTCCGGTTTCAATTCTGGTTCCGTTTTCGGTTCTTCGGGTCTACCTAGCTAGGAACCGACATTTTAGAAAATAAAATAAGAAATTTCAAGAACTAATGAAATAAACCAATAAAAAACACAAAAATAATTTTTTAAACGTTTGCAATCAATTATGTTCAAACAAATAACGTTCAACAACTAAAGCATAAACCCAAACAAAAATCATTCTATAGTTTCACATTGTTCACATATTTTACAAAACAATAATGCATAACTATTCGAAAAATCAAATATTAAATTTACTTCCATTGTTTTGATAATGATTAGAGTTGTTTATACTTTGAATGATGAATTTGGAATGTTACTAGGTTTGGATTAGTTATGGTGTTTGGCCTTATTTTTTTGTTACAACATTAAGCTCGTAGGATTTTATTTTATTTTTGGTGCTTGTGATTTGAGTATGAGAAGTAAAGAAAATTATAGTATGTTTTTAGAATTGTTGCGTATTCGATACCGGAACCAAGAATCAGTAGACCTGAACCAAACCGACCAAAGAACCGAAAACTTTCCAACTCAAGAATCGTAACTGGACCATTGGGCCTGGGTCCGCTTTGGCTTTTCTTAGTTTCGGTTATCAATTCACATCTGATTCTCTAGTTCTTTTGTTCATCCCTATCCCGCATAATCTTGGTATATACTTAAGGTCCCGATGAATGAGTTCGTAATGTTACAAATTAACTAGAGTTTTTTTAATTGTGCCATTTTCATATTCTCTTGTAAAAATAGGTTTTTTTTTCTTTTTGTAAAATTGGGTTTTTTGTTTTGTTTTGTGGATCGCAAATCTCTTTACACCATTTTTATTTTTTATTTTTAACCTTTGACTTTGCTCAAATGTGTATTAAAGTTAAAATAAATGTGAGGAATATTTATTGCTCCTTTCAAAAGTTACCAACATGATAGTGAATATGAAATTGTCTAAAGTAATAAATCCTGTGTCGCTTTAGAGTAGGAGCGAAAATTTGATCAGGTCATTTGTCAAGTTAATTTAATATCTATGAATCAGACAATGAATTGATAAAGGAAGTGTCATTTACTTGACGGAAGCACGGCTGCAAAGAAAGTTAATTTAATACATTCACCTATTTAAATCTTTTACATACATTTGTCTTGCAAAACATTAAATATTAACATATCTACATAAAATACTTGTCAATCTTATACATTAATCTCAACTGCCTACCTAACTAAACAATAGTTTTTATTTAATAAAGCTTATCATATTCATATTAAACTTCCTACATTTTTGTTTTCATACTTTGTAGTTTTCGCATACCTATACAAATTATCATGTTATGTTGCTCACTAACACTAGTTTTCTTGATCTCCTTTGTAGTTTTACACCCAAACCAAATTAACAATTTGCATTGCCTAATGAGGATACATTTGGTGTTAGCCTGGAAGTTAAGATTGTTAGCATACAATATAAGATTAGTTGAAGATAAGATTGTTATAGTTGATTAGTTGTATCCTAGTCAGCTTGGGCTAAGCCCATATCTTGTGTATCCTATATATATCATGTGATTTCTATGGAATACAATCAACACAACAGATTAACATTTACATGGTATCAGCCTACACCTACATCGATCCTCACATACATAAACAGAAAACCCTTAACCGTTCCCTTCTTCTTTGTCGTACTCAGTCACGCTGATTTAATATTCGTGCTTAGGTTACGTTTTGTGTGCTAAGGTCACACGTTGGTCGCTTAGGTCGTGCTTTAGGTCATGTTTGCGTTTTAATTTGTTACTGTGGACGTACTACTACTTTTCTCATCCTTCTGTTAGTGTTACTTTGTTTTACTTTGGGTTGTTATAAACTACACAGCCTAAACCCGAAAATATTAAACATCGCATCATCATGACTGGTAATGACCTCAATGACCTCTTAGTTCAATTAATTAGTCGGTTGAAAAATATGGGTCTTACAGGTGGAGGTTTACATTCATCAACTAATTCCAATGTTAATATTACTAGTAGGACACATGTATCATTTGTTCCAAATACCACACATGTGGCTAATATCAGCCCACCCAGCTTCCAACCGCAGGCCCATGGTACCATATCACGCTTTGGCCCAACAATCTTAACAATCCTGGGCCCCTTTATACAGAGTAGTGTCGGGCACAATAACCAAAAATACATGGTACCACCTCCAACTTTGGCCCAACAACATGTACTCGGTTCCGTCCAGGCCCTTTAGCCCAACCCACACAGCCGTCCAGGATATATGGGATCCAATACCGTTTCGGGACAAGCTACTACTCTTCTGCATGCCTTTAATATAGAGACTCGTCAAGATCTTGTTAGTGGTGCACGAAACATGGACACAGGTGCGAGCTCTCACCTTAATTCTTCTATCACTAGTCTCAATGATGTTTTTAATACGTGTATGTATCTATCTATATCGGTTGGTGACAGTCATTCAATACCCGTCACTAATACGGGCCATAGTATTTTGCCAACTCCCTTTAAATTCCTTCACCTAAATAATATCCTCATTACTCCCCATATTGTAAAGAATCTTATTTAAGTTTGTCAGTTTGTTCGTGACAATAATTGCACTATTGAATTTGATGCGTTTGGCTTTTCGGTTAAGGATTTCATGACACGTCGGGTGCTTCTCTGATGTGACAGCGCTGGGGATCTTTACCCAGTCACATCTCCATCTCCTATCCCTCATGCTTTTCCTTGTTAGTCAACATAGTGGCTTATAAGGCTTTGGCTAACCCTTGGGGTGAAAGTGCTGCTCGTCGTCTTGTTTCTTCTAAACTTTATTTGCGTATAATAAAGAAATGCCTCCCTTTGCTGGGCTTGATATTAGCTTGGCAAACACGTAAGGCTTTCGTTTGTTAGCTTCAGTACTGTGATTAGTTCGTGTTTTGATATTATTCACTTGGATGTGTGGACTTCACCCATTCCGAGTCTTTCATGTTTTAAATATTATGTCTTGTTTTTAGATCATTATTCTCAGTTTGTTTGGGTTTATCCTTTGGTTAATAAATCTGATGTTATGTCCAAATGCGTATTTTTCGTATTATGTCGCATACTCAATTTAGTGTGAAATCATAGGTCATTCCAGTGTGATCATGGTGGTGAATTCGACTACCGTCGCCTACATACCCTCTTTGCCTAAAATGGAATTCAATTCCGCTTTTCATATCCCCAAACCTCTCAACAGAATGGAAAGTCTGAATGAATGGTTCGTATAATTAATAACCTCATTAGCACCACTTCTTTCAAGAAACCTTTATCTACTTACTTTTTGGGTTCGAAGCTCTTTATAGGGCCAACTCTTTTACTATTTTCTTGCCTGTTCTACTGGTATTTGACTAATGTCTTTCCTACAACCCGTTTATTTGGAAAAGATCCTAACTATACCTTCTCGCATTTTTGGATGTTTGTTGTTACCCCTCATCTTTTTCCATCACAAACTTGAACCACATTCACACCTCTTTTTTTTTAGGTTATGTCTCTTTTCTTTGAGGGTATCGTTGCCTGGGCCTACACACACAACAAAATAATTATTTCAGGCATGTCAATCTTGATGAAACCGTGTTTTCCCTATGGCTCCTACCATACCCCAATTCCACTTCGCTTATACCTTTTGAGAGATACCTATTGCATTTTACACCATTTATTCTAAATCCTAAATTTTACCATACCAACTATTGGAATAAGCTGATCAGATTACCTCAACAACAACATCCAACAAAACACCGCAGCCCAAACAATTCCTTATACGGCCCCCACCAAACTCTACTTCCCCATCTTCGCCAATCTCAACTTCACGCCAACAGCCATCTCCTATGGCCCAACATACACCAGTTCTACTTCAATTCTCACCTACGGTTGTTTCGCACCAAACCGCAGTAGTTTCGAACCAACATGCACCTGCTATTATCCAAAAAATCCCCTGGGTGTAACTAAAACCCTAACTCGGTTCCTAAACAAAAAACCCCCCCACCCCCCAATGGTTACGCGTTTTCGTGTCGGGAATAACTGTCACTCTAAGCCGTCTTATTTACATGGGTCTTTTGGTCTCTTTCTTTACCAAAATCTTATCGTGATGCGTTTAATGATCCGAACTGGCAAAATGCTATGCGTGATGAATATATTGCGCTTATTAAAAACAAAACTTGGAATTTAGTACCCAGACTACCGGATACCAATATTGTGCATTGTATGTGGCTTTTTTGCCACAAGTATATGGCGGATGGCACGCTTAGTCGCTATAAAGCACGTCTTGTAGTGAATGGTAGTACACGTTAGAGGAGTAGTGTTGATGAGACTTTCAGTCCTGGTTCGTTTACCGGGTAATATTCGGTCTATTTTCTAGTCCTAGCTGCTTCTCGACATTGGCCGATTCATCAACTCGATGTCAAGAATGCTTTCTTACATGGTGATCTTTCTAAGACTGTTTATATGCATCAGCCTTCTGGATTTTGGGATTCTGTTTATCCTGATTATGTTTGTTTGTTACAACGGTCTCTCTATGGGCTTAAATAGGCCTCCCAAGCTTGGTTTTAGCGGTTTGCATCTTATATTACTCGGATTGTTTTTTTCTCATAGTAGACGTGACTCTTCTTTATTTATCTACAGACAGGGGATTGATACTACTTACCTATTATTATATGTTGATGATATTATTCTCATGGCCTTTTCTAAGAGTTTGTTGCAGCAAATTATTAGATCCTTACATAAGGAGTTTGCTATGACAGATCTGGGTTCGCTTAATTATTTTCTGGGTATCTGTGTTACACGTGATTCTTTAAGTTTGTTTTTATATCAAAAAAAGTATGCTAGTGAGATTTTGGAGAGAGCACATATGGTTAATTGTAATCCGAGTCAGACTCCTGTTGATACTGAGTCTAAACTGAGGGCTGATGGTGATCCGGTATCTGATCTGACTTTATATTGGAGTCTTGCGTGTTCTCTGCAGTATTTTACATTTACTAGACCTGATATCTCTTATGATGTTCAGCAGTGTGGAAACTAAAAAGTGGGGGGGGTTGAATAGTTTACATGTTTGTTTTGCGTTTTAAAAGTTTACTTTTAAAAATGTATAGATCGGAGTATAGTTTAATTAATTCTAACATATATGTACATGCAATAATTATACTAAACTAAATACCAGATACTCAATAAATAATGTAAATAGATATGGAAATAAAACATCCCAAACCAAGGTATGTCACAGATTTGATAGTGGTTCGGCTACGATTAACCTCTTCGCAATAATTCTACTCTCGAAGTATACGGACTCGAGACTTTCACTATGTCAACAAGCTTCCCTTTAGGCGGAGAGGAATACCGTTACACTTCGCTTACGTTTTTTCCGACACTAAGCTAAATGTGAGTCCTTATCTTTGCTAGATACCAATTACTACTTCACAAGAGTACTCTACTCACAGATATTATTATCGGATCACACAATTATCCGAATTACACCAATATAACACATGTTATAATACCATTTGACTTTGGGTAATTTGACAGAGAGAGGAGAGATCTCTTATTAATCACTTCGTTCCTGACGTATCGTGTGTTCTTCTCATGCACTTGAATGAGAGGAAGAGATGAGAAGAATGATTAGTTCACACTTGAAACAAGATCTAAGTATGTTAGTGATCAAGAGTTTTAGTGATAGAAAGAAGGTTTAGAGAGAGAAAAAAAGACAGAAAAATTTCGTGCAAAGAGGAATGTTTTTCTGTTGGGAATGGGCCAGTATTTATAGGCAGGGAATCTCAAGGTAGTGGGGTGCGGTCCCTGGTTGGTCCTTTATATAAGGGGGTGCCGCTTTAGTACTACGCTCCGTTTGTTGTCTTTTGTGAGGAATGTTTTTTTGTATCTTGGGTGTAGGAAGCTATGTTTTGGGGGAAATTTTAATCGTTCAAATTTGAATTTCAAATTTTAAGTTTTTAATAAAACTTTTTATTTTAATTAGAAAATATTTTTTAAATGTATTTTTTAGAAAATACTTTTGTAGAATTAAAAGTAAGGATTAAGAGAAAAATATTTTCTTGATCACTAATCATGCTTAATTATTTTGTTTGTCCATACCTTAAGTGATCACTAATCTTAGAAATGAAATTTTATATTTAATAATTTGTAAACATTTATTTTTATTGTAAACGTTTTTACATTTTATTATTATCAAAACGTTGAGAGGTCGAAAATATAAATAACGTTTTTGAGCATTATTTGTATTAACAATCTCCCCCTTTTTGATGATGACAAAATATAAACTCATTTTAAATAAAATTAAAGATGTCAAATTATTAAATGAGTTATGTTCCATTTCTCCCTCTTTTGTCGAATTCAAAAAGAATGATCGTCGAGTTTGTTGAAGGAAGAAAGAGATCGACGATATCAAGACCCCCCCTTGATGTATGCTCCCCCTCGTTCGGGGCACCAAGGGATCGATCTTACGATGATTTGTTTGCTACAAAACAAAGTTAGAAGTACAAGTGCAAGACAAATATCTTTCAGGTTAACACATAATATATATAAATTATCAAAATAAGTAGTCTTCATTTCCACAACAAGAAATACTATACACTAGAACATCAAAAGTAATACATTCAACATAAAATTTAAAAACTAGATCCTAATAAGAGCTAAGACACCATTCATACAACATTTGTACCTAGAGATAATCATTATAATAGAAAGTAGATAATCATAAAGACATAATAAGGCATAGATCTACACTAGTTGATTCTTGAAAGGTAGAAGATGCCGTAATCAAAAGATGAAAGAACAATTATTTACGAAGATTAATCATGAAGGAATGATTAATTAAAGAGGAAAAAAGAAGGAGTTGGTGAAGCATGAGTTGGAGGAATACGAGTTAGAGGGATGGGACGGGTTAGAAGATAGTAAATGAAGTTGATTTCATTTCTCAAAGAGTGGAATTGGTGTCTAGAAAACTTGCAACAATGACAAAAACTTGAGTGAAATTCAACTTGAGCATGAGAAGGAGGATGAATTTGTGGTGGTGGTGGTGAAGGTGGTGCATGAATGTAGGCATTGGATGGATTAGGGTGTGAATCAAGAATGGTGGAAATGTTGTGGAGTTGGTTAATCGTTTGATCTCTTAAGGGATTGTAGGATGGTGGTGAAGGAGATTTTAAGTAGACTCTTGGAGGAAGAGGAGGTGAGTCATTTTGGGAAGGAGGTGATGATTTTGGAGTGGATGGTTTGCGTTTCCATACTTGTCTAACCGACATCCTTGGTTTTCTAGAGAAATTGGAATGGTGGTTTGAGCAAGACATTGATAAAGAAGAAGTGAGATTTGAGGGAGATGAAGATGGTGATGAAGTATGAAAGTTGGGTGATTAAATAATGGAGAAGATTGGATAAAGTGTCAAAGCATGGTTTAGAAAGAGGAGAGTGCCAAATATGGTTTAGCCAATATGGGAAATGACAGCTTAAGGATGTAGGTAGGAGGGTCAAGATACAGAAAAAGAGGTAAATTCGAAATCTTTCTTTCCCTCCTGGTGGGCCTTGGTCCCATATCACCTGGCGGTCCCAAATATATTAGGGGGCCGCCTGATACATAAGGGGGCCATTTTTTGGAGATAAGAAGATTTAGTTTTCTCTTTTTCTTAAGTCCAGTGATTTCAGCTTCTATCATTATTCAAGAATCAACTAGTTCAAGCAATAATATGTAGTTCTATTCTAACATACAAATCATTTAGCAAGTAGTGGCATTTCAACTATAATCATAAAATTATCAAGTCATAGAGCGATGATAGAATGTAGAAGATATCAAGTCAAATGCCATGCTAAAATTTGCCACTTTGTCCTAATTATAGAGAAATTTTTTAAATGTATTAAACTACGAGATGATAATAATTAATAATAATAATATATAGAGGTCTTAGGAGTTGTATGCAATCCATGTCGTTTGTTTTCCACCCATCTGTTTTGAGAGTTGTCCAATTGACCTAAACCCTTCCCGAGTGTGCCATTCTTCGTTGAGTTTGAAGTTTTAATGGTCTCGGAGAGATTAAGTGTTGAAGTAATATCTATCATGAGAAGGGTTTTGATATACTCTAGAGACATTATTTGTATGAGGAAATAAAGTTCTTGAGATGGAGAAGAAGGATAGGATGAGAAGATTCGTCATCAATTTCATCAGTGGATCAACCAATGGATGAGATGACGATGAATGATTTAGAGTGGGAGAGGAGGAGCTAGCATTTGGCTCACGAGGTATTTTCTTGCCCTGATCCGCTCGTGTCTTTCGCTCGTAATGAGGAGCGAGCGGATGCATGCTCGATATCAGTGAGGGATGAGGGAGTCAAAAATAGCTCAGAGAGACGGACACGACATGTTTGAATAAACGCATAGTCAAAAGCATATCATAGGTAAGAGTTTTCCTTTGTTTGAATCGAGTCTTTTCATTTCTTTTGAGAAATGAAAAATGCTAGGTTATAAGGAGTGGATGTCTCAATGCAATAAAGCATGTGACAAAGACAAGCAAAGACATGATCCTTATGTCCTCCTAGACAAATGGCGTTTTCACGAATAATGTCAACCTAAGGTTACATATGTGTTTAAATTTCTCGAGTTAAAATTTCGTTTTCACCTACGACAACCATTTTCTTATTTTTAGTATGAGTCTCTTGACCTTGTCGAGGAACTTGAATAAGAGACATTAAGGGACTCTCTTGGAGCTGAGAGTTTGGTTCTTATAGTAAAACTCTTACTTTGGAACACTTACTGACAGTGGATGGTCAAGAGGCACATTTCGGTGTTTAGAGGCTTGACCTTTGAATGGGATTATCAAAATTTGACCAATATTCCTCATGATAGGAGAGGGAGGACATGACTTATTTTTTGAATGTTCGAGTAGTTGACATCCAAATGACCTTGGTATTTATATGGTAAAAGTGAGTTGATAGTAAAACTCGAGAACAAAGCGAGGTACAATTTGTTCGTTAATGTCTAACAAACAATCAAAACCAATTAACTCAAACATAGCACGAATATGACTCATATTTTTAAAGTTTGGACTTACAACCTTCCTATGAAAATGACCATTTTTTTAAGATTTTACCAGTGATTTGGCAGGGTTGATTGAATTCATCTGATGTTAAGGCTTGTAGCTCGAGGCATTGTTACCTAAAACAAAACAACCAAGATCACATTTTAATTGTATTTTACTTGTATTAATATCTTGAGTTTTTGTGAGCCTCAGTGTAATCCCTTATGCAACAAATGTGGAGCAAAGATTAAACTCAGACATCTTAAATATAAAAGCCTAAGAGTTAAACCAAAACGCTCTTAGTTTGATTTTGCTCCAACCAATACAAAGTCGAAAAATACATATGAATTATGTATCTCGAATTTTGTTCATGAGATCATTATGCATGTGTTTGAAAACGTTTTTTGGGTTTGGATTAACAATGCATAACAACAATTTTATTATGTTCCTAACGTGAGTGATTTGAAAATAAAATTAGGGTTTTGGTTCAAAATCAATTTTTCAACAAATTCACTAATGTATACAAATCCTATATCTACAGGAAGCATATTAGTTATACATTGTATCCTAGTGCTCTTAATTGTACAAAATTGAAAGAAAAATGGAAAATCCCCAATTTTGATTTTTGGTGTTCATCATGAACCCTAGACTCAAATTGAAAGTATAATAGGTTGAAATAACTTAGCAATTGATGAATCTTTGTATATTAGGATTGATTATTAGTGTTAATTTGATCTTCAATTGATGTTTTAATGGTTAATTTTGAGTTTTGGTGGGTTTTGAGTCGTGTTCGTCAATGGCATCAGGTAAGGGAGTGTTTGTTTTTGTGTTTTGAAAATTTTTGTTTAAGTGTTCCAAATTATGGTCTGCTGATGGCGGTCCCATATCTCTTAGCGGTCCCAAATATATTAGGGGCCGCCTATATGGGGGCTGCCCTCAGTAGAGGGTTTTTGACTTGAATTTTTGACGAAAATTTAACAAAGAGGAGTGACATTTTAACTTGCATTTCGCGAATTAAAAATGCTTAAAGTACTTCAGATGAAGTATTCAAGTTGTCACGACACAGAGTGGAACACGGACTAGAATCGAAACTAGAAGAAGGAGAAGCGGACACATAAGGTTTACGGAATGGTGTTCCAATCATTCCTAAAACCAAGACGTTTTAGATAGTTAACGATTCACGTTTAAGTGGTGGTTGTAAGATGTCACGACAGATGTTGCTCGAAAAACCGGCACTTTTTCGATTGAGAAGATGTCAACTTTCTGACATTATCACGCGAAGAAAGTGTATGACGTATTTTGATATGTTTCGGTACGTGGAATGTTGCACCAGGTTTTGGCTAAGGTCAATCGCGCCTTTGTTGTCTCACATGATAGGAACGTCGTCGAGTCGTACGTCGTAGTCGATGAGAGCTTGTTTCATCCATAGTGCTTGTTGACTGATTTCCGGCGATTACGTATTCGGCTTCTCGGTAGTGGATATTAGCTAAAGTGGCGTTTGTTCTTCCGAGAACCAAGATGTTAAACAAATCCCACGAACGTCAATTGTACCGCCATAGTGCTCTTTCAGTCCACATAATCTCCCGAGTTGATCAGTTGACAAGTCGGCAATATACTACGGTTTCTTGTCGGTCCTTTAGGATACCATTAATCTAATGTGCGTAGTGCCTGTTTTTTAATGTATCGGAAGATACGTTTAACCACTTCAAGGTAAGAGATTTTGGGAGCCTCTTGAAAGCGAGCTGTAAAAGGCAGACACTAAACATGATTATAAAATATTTGGGCTACTTGACCGGTAGTGTATATTAAAACTACCTATCATGCCCTCGATACTTTGGTACTATTCTTACCGGACTTACATCTTCAGTCCTTTCGTGGAGTTTAGTATCGGAGGACATGGGGGTTTTCATTGGTTTAGATTCTTCTAGACCAAATTTCTTAAGCATTTCTTTTAGATCACTTAGATTGATTAAAGATATTCTATACCGTCTTTCATTTGTTTATTTTGGATTAAGGAAGAAGTTAAGTTCACCCATCATGCTTATCTCGAACTCGTCATGCATGATTTTGGCAAATTCATCACACATGTCTTGACAAGTCGAACCGAATATAATGTCATCGACATATATTTGAACAATGATGAGATTTGAACTTTTCTTCTTAGTAAAAAGAGTGTTATCTACCATTCCCATTTTATATTCATGTTTAATAAGAAAAGCTTTTAATCTATCATACCAAGCTTTGGGTGCTTGTTTAAGACCATATAAAGCTTTCTTTAATTTATAAACATGATCCGGTTTTTTGAAATCAATGAATCCTGGAGGTTGTGCCACGTATACCTCCTCATTGATAAAACCGTTCAGGAATGCACTTTTTACATCCATTTGGAATAATTTAAAATTCCCCCTATCTTATAGGCGCAAGCTTAAGCTATGTATTTTTCTAATTAAATCAGTCTACTAGCATACTGGGGCATAGTGTTCATCCATAATCGATGCCCTCTTGTTTGGTTGTAGCCTTGAGAAACGAACCTAGTCTTATTACGAGAAATAATTCCGTTTACTCGTCTAACTTATTTTCTAAATATCATACGTTAATTCGCTATCGATTTGTAATAATTCCTGGTTGAGGAACGCTAACTCTCAAAATTCGTTAGCGTGAATTTGATTTAATTCTATCTTGTTCATGGCGATATCCAACTTTTATCCTCCTAAGGCTCATTCACATTCTTAGGTTCTATAGTTGATATAAAAAAAAGAAGTTACTTTTGGTTTGGGCTTGAGAGACCTAAGAGTTCTGTTGGTTAAGGTTTACCTATGGACATTTTCTAGGGGATGGTTCCTAGATTCATTATATTGGACAATATCGTTAGATCTCTAGGTTTCATCTCTCAACAGCAATTTTTCTAGGTTTTTCTTTCTTGATTTCCTAATGGTTCTTCTCATCTAAGTCATCAGTGTCCACCAAGGGTGATGTCTTAGAGTGGTGGAGGAGTTTTATCGAAAGTCACGTTGAGTGATTCTTCGATGTTTCTAATGTGTTTTATTAAGAATGATATAGGCTTTTAGTGCATATTGGGGGGTAACCTAAAATAGACACCTGAGACGGTATGAACTTGTTGGGTAGCTCAAAGCTTGGTAAGGGTAGTGCCTTGGATGTGTAAAATGACGCACTATACTTTCCATGATAACACTTCAAATAGTCAAGGAGGTTAGGTTTCCTACCTCTCAAGAGTTTGTAAGGTGTTTTTCCTAGGATTGGCTCTAATTAGGATCGGTTAAGAATGTTATGTTGAAGTATCTACGGTGTTACAACGAACTTTTGTGGTTAATGATTAGCTCGTTCAAATGATCTACTAAATTTCTGAAATGTCTATTTTTTCCTTTCAACTAACGTTATTTGATTAAGGAGTGCGTGGAGCTGAGAAGTTATGAGTAATACCATTGGCATTACAAAACTCTCTAAATTGCACTTCATTATCAAATTCTCTACCATGGTCGGTTCTTATTGACACTGTTATACATCCTAATTGGTTTTAGATTTTCTTATTAAATATTTTGAATTGATCGAAAGCTTCGGTTTTATTCTTAAGGAATCTAGTCCAAGTGTACCTAGAGTAGTCAATTACTATAGTACTAAGGTTTTGTAGCGAGTTTCTCGTAGAACTTGTACGGGGATGGACATAAGTAAGATCCATGTAGAGAAGTTCTAAGCTTTCTAGTCGTGAGATTGTGTTCTTAGCTGTGTGACTAACGTGAGCGTGTTTACCAATTTTTTAGATGGCAACATCACTAAAAAGTTTGATCAAACTTAAGCTTAGGTAAGTTTCTAACTAATTCCTTAGAAGCTAACGATTGAATGAGACGCATATTAGCGTGACCTAATCTCCTATGCCACAATGTGGAGTTTTCATCAATTGTTGCAAGACATATTTTTTATTATTTGGCTATATTTTTTTTTTTCCCTAATTTCACTCACGATACAAGCATTTTCTACTAATACTCGACCTCGACTTTACAATCGCTTAGTGATTTTCAATTCATGTTCAGGATAAAGTTTACCTCTACACTTATTTTACACATTTTTGTCCTATACTTAGGAAAGTTAAATCCTAAAAATTTATCAACATGTTACTACATTATCTATTTTGAGAGAGTTCATTAGAATAGTACCTTGCCTCAAGGGATGCCAATGGATGTTACCCGCGTAGATTATACAAAAAGTTTACGTTGCCTCATTATATGCCGTTGTAAGTGGAGAAGAGCTTTCGGTTGCCCGTCATGTGTTTGGAGCATCCACTATCCTTGATCTATTCGTCGGGCTCGTCAAGTCGACTCCATGGCATATTAGTTTATAATAAGAAATAACTTCACAACATTTGTGTCCCCAATATTTCAAGAGGGTCCAAAGTTGTTAGTGCCTAACATCCCTAGGTAATTTGAATGCAATGTGGTTGGGTGTGTGAGAACAGAAGACACATTTCACCATGGCATGTAACCTTTAAACGTGGAAAGTTGCTTCTAACTTACGTGAATGCCATGAGGTTTGTTTTGTCATACCTTACATGGTCTTTTTGGTTACGGTCTTTGTTTTAGGACGAGAATTAATTATTTAATTGACTCTGCTAGGAGTAGAGTTTTGATCTAAAAATTTGGTTTTTGAAAATCCAACTACGGGGCTTTTGTCAATGGTTTATAAATTGTTTGACTTCATTGTCCACTAGCCACGGATATTTTGACTTTGTTTACAAATTTATGTGTATTGGCTAGGTCCCAAAAATTGATTTGTAAAAGAGACACACTTTTTCAGAACAGGCGTTGCTGTTGGCAGTTCCCATATTTATTTTGGGCCTCCTGAGATATTAAGGGCCACCATAATTTATGAGAGTACGCCTCCATTTAGAGGACGTCTTTTTCTGAGCTCTGTATAAATGTTTATTTTACTTATGTCCTGACTAGATTATGCTTCAAATGAATTAAACCCCAAAACCTATTTGATTACCAAAGGTGTTTTGATTATTTTATAACATTTCATCCAAGCTTTGTATGTACTCTTTTCAAATTTGTTTAATCTTAGCCAGAATGCTCTTTTGAGCTTTTCATTTTCATTTTAAGTGTTATGACATTTTGCACAAATCGTTGATTACAACTCTCTTGTTTGTCTCGAGTATGGTTTAATTTATATCTTTTAATGTTCTCTAGAGCTCGATTTGCTAGAGTATTTCTAATAGATTTAACGCTTTTGTTCTTATCGTGGATTTTCTTTATAACTCATTTGTTGCACAATTTATCATAATTCTATTGTCTAATGCTAAATCATCAATTGATGAGTTTTCATCACATAAAGTATGAGTTTTCTAATCATACTCATTTGGTGCTTGCGCATTACAAGAATGTCTGTCTTAGATCTGTTTATCATCTTCTTCTACCACTATCGCTCTAAGAACTCCAACAAAATGCTCTTTGGTCTTGTCTCTGTTGGCTTTGGGAACATTCTCTCCAATAAGATGATTTGGATTCTCGCATCGAAAGTAATTTCCTTCACATATTTGCCGTTTTTGTCGTCTCGTCCTTTTTGATAGGTCTTTTTTGTTTCACTACCGGAAGTTTCTCAAAACACTCTTCATCATAGATTCTTTACTTAGCCTTTAAAGACAAGAGATTTCCTTTCAAACTTTTGCTTTGACTATTTTGAAATCTTTCTTGATGATCATCTTTCATGGAGCTTTGAGGTTTCTAATGAAGCTCATCAATGAGATAGTGGGTGATGTTAAGTCTTTCGGACCTTCAATTTGCCGTGACGTTTGCTCTCATTTTGTGCGATGTAGAGCCCTAAGAAACTTCCTTTCGTAGTTCTTAATAGAGTAAACCTCTTATCAGGATTGTATAAGACTTAGTAATAATCGTATTAAATCTAGCAAAAAGCATATCTATAGATTCGTCTGTCGGACCTAATGACGAACAATTGTTCATATTGATTGAACCTAAGGTCGATCTTATTATCTTTGTCTTAGATGATTACCTTCGATGGGTGATTATTGAAAAGTTTTCCAAATTCTATTGTCTCGTATTACACATATGACTATTCTTTCATATTATTTTCTTGGCCAAAAACATTGTAAAATAAACCATTTTTGCTTATTATTTTTTGCAAGGTCTGCTTTTTGAGTTCATCGGTTTGTGTTTTTCAAAATAGGGAGAACCTCATCTAATTTGGTTTCTAGATTTTGTACAATAGGTTTGAAAAACACCATTGTTAGTAACATTGCCAAAGAATCTAGTTCTTTTGATTTAACATATAGTCTTCGAATCTATTTTCCAATTAAATAGAACTAATCGCTTCAAAGGAGTGGGTAGGTCTTTGCTGGAGTGCCCTATTCTAGATAGTATTTTTGTCGTATCTATAGTTCGATCAGTCCAAGCTTTAAAAATACAAGTATATTTTAAAAAATCTCGGATTGTGACATTGCTCCGGATTACCAAGTGTGGAATACTGCTGGGGGGTATTGAATAGTTTACACGTTTGTTGTGCGGTTTAAAAGTTTTACTTTCAAAAATGTATAGATTCCGAGTTTATATGTTTATGAAAATCACCATATGAACAGAATAATATCTAACTAACCCACAGATAACAAACCAATAATAATGTAAAGAGAGATAAGGAAAGAAACAACGCTGAACGCCAAAAGGACTCACCTACGGCTGTTCCGCACCAAACCATCACAGTTTCAGACCAACATGCACCCGCTATTATCCAAAATTCCCCAGTTAACCCAAACCCTGACTTGGTTCACTTCATGATTATGCGTTTTTGTGTCGGGACTAACCGTCCAACTGAGCGTCTTAATTTACATGTGTCTTTGGTCTCTACTTTACCAAAATCTTATTGTGATGCGTTTAATGATCCAAACTGGCAAAATGCTATGCGTGATGAATATATTGCGCTTATTAAAAACAAAACTTGGACTTTAGTACCCAGACCACCGGATATCAATATTGTGCGTTGTATGTGGCTTTTCCGCCGCAAGTATATGGCGGATGGCACGCTTAGTCGCTACAAAGCACGTCTTGTAGCGAATGGTAGTACACAATTAGAGGGAGTTGATGTTGATGAGACTTTCAGTCTGGTTGTTAAACCGAGTACTATTCGGACTGTTCTTAGTCTAGCTGCTTCTTGACATTTGCCAATTCATCAACTCGATGTCAAGAATGCTTTCTTACATGGTGATCTTTCTGAGACTGTTTATATGCATCAGCCTCCTGGATTTTTGGATTCTGTTTGTTACAGCGGTCTCTCTATGGGCTTAAGCAGGCCCCTTAAGCTTGGTTTTAGCAGTTTGCATCTTATATTACTCGGAGTAGTTTTTCTCATAGTAGATGTGACTCTTCTTTATTTATCTACAGACAGGGGATTGATATTGCTTACCTATTGTTATATGTTCATGATATTGTTCTCACGGCCTCTTCTGAGAGTTTGTTGCAGCAGATTATTAGATCCTTACATAAGGAGTTTGCTATGATAGATTTGGGTTCGCTTAATTATTTTCTGGGTATCTTTGTTACACGTGATTCTTCAGGTATTTTTTATCTTAGAAGAAGTATGCTAGTGAGATTTTGGAGAGAGCACATATGGTTAATTGTAATTCGAGTCAGACTCCTGTTGATACTTAGTCTAAACTGGGGCTGATGGTGATCCGGTATCTGATCTGACTTTGTATCGGAGTCTTGCAGGTTCTCTGCAGTATCTTACATTTACTAGACCCGATATCTCTTATGCTATTCAGCAGGTTTGTCTTTATATGCATGATCATCGGGAGCCTCATTTCTCTGCCCTTAAAAGGATATTGAGGTATGTTCAGGGTACTCTGGGTTATGGTCTGCAGTTATTTTCTTCATCGACTACAGATTTGGTTGCCTATTCTGATGTGGATTGGGCTGGTTGTCCCTCTACTCGGAGATCCACTTCAGGGTATTGTGTGTTTCTTGGCAACAACCTACTCTTTTGGTCCTCTAAGCGTCAGTCGACGCTTTCTCGTTCTAATGCAGAGGTGGAGTATCGTGGTGTTGCCCAATGTTGTTGCTGAGACTTGTTGGTTACACAATTTACTGCGTGAGTTGCATACTCCTTTATCTTCCGCTACACTTGTTTACTGTGACAATGTCAGTGCCGTTTATTTATCCTGCAATCCAGTTCAGCATCAGCGTACCAAGCACATTGAGATTGATATTCATTTTGTTCGTGATTTGGTTGTTGCGGGTCAGGTTCGAGTGCTTCATGCACCGTCTCGTTATCAGTTTGCATATATTTTCAACAAGGGATTGTCGTCAGCATTATTTGAAGAATTTCGCTCCAGTTTGAGCGTTCGGTGTCCTCCCGCTCAAACTGCGAGGGAGTGTTAGCCTCGAAGATAAGATTGTTAGCATACAAGATAAGATTAGTGGAAGATAAGATTATTGTAGTTTATTAGTTGTATCCTAGTCAGCTTGGGCTAAGCCCATATCTTATGTATCCTATATATATCGTGTGATTTCTATGGAATACAATCAACACAACAGATTACCATTTACATTACATTTGGGACATTTGATGAATAAAACTCACAATATAGTGGGGATTACAATTAATCAAAGAGTGACGCTGGAGATGACTCTGATGATGGGAGTGAGGTTGCAACTCGGTCACACTCTCAATGAGTCATGGATTTTATTAATGGTGTTGGTGATGCATCAGATGACGATGTTGACGAAAAGGTTCGTATAGATGTTTGGAGTCAATTAGAAAATAAAATTCGACTTGGAATGCAATTTGAAAGTAGAAAACAAGTCAAAAAGGTTGTAACACTTTGGTCAATCGCCAATAATAAGGAGTATAAAGTACTTGAAAGTAAAAGTCAGAAATATGTAGCACAGTGTAAGAGTGTCCACCGAGACAAAACAGAAAGTTCAAGTACGGCGAAGTGTACACCTAATTGTGCATGGTAAATTCGTGCAATTAAAAAGAAAAATCATCATATGTGGAAGTCATCATGTGGCGTAAGTTCAGTAGCGCGATATCCATGCACAAAGTCATCATTTATCCGAGTTTAACTACAATGAAGGTGTCTACAAGATTGTCACGAAGTTACGTATAAATGATACATGTGAAAATACACACATTGTCTATTACTTTCAACAAACATGCACATGTGGTAAGTGGCAAATGGAAATGTTTCCATGTTCAAATGCTCTTATTGTTTACTGCCTTAGAGGGGACAACCCTCTTACAATCAGTCACACCATTTACACCACTGCAACGTTCAAACAACAATATCGTTTAGATTTTACTCAACTTCCCCATGTCGATTACTGGTCGGATTCAGGTTGGAAGATTAAGGCAGATAACTAAGATAGTGTTGGTCGAGGAAGGAAGAAATCAAGTCGAATTTGTAATGAGATGGACATTCGTCACCCGGACGAGCTGAAAAGATGTGGAGTATGCCATCAAGTTGGTCACAATAGGTCTCGTTGTACGAACTCTCAACCAAGATTTAATTCAGCGTGATGAATGTTATGTTTGATTTCTTATTTAATTTATCGGATGTTTTCTTGTTTAATTTAGTGGATGTTTTCTTTTTTATTTTATCAGATGTTTTCTTGTTTAATTTAGGGGATGTTTTCTTGTTTAATTTAGCGGATGTTGTCTTATTTACGTAATATTTAAAGCTTTGAAAGACAAATGTGTGTAAATTTATTGGTTGTCATGCATTAATTTTTAACTCCCAACCAATATCATAAATATGAGCTAATGTACATGAGCTAGTATATATATAACATTTTTTTATAAATTAAGGGTTAAATTTATAAAATTTATATAGTAAAAGCATAAGTGCATAACAAAACAACATATTTATTTTGTGACGGGTGATAGAGATAATAGGTTCTTGGTGTTTGTCACCTTAAACGTCACGAACATCATCGTTGGCCAGGCATTGGACAATAACAGGTCATAATTAAACATGAGATTCTTTCTTTCTTAAAAAATATCTTTTCTTATGTGGCCGAAATAATCCCTTTTACCTTTTACTGAAAACGATTGAATTCAGTCATTTTACAAATTATTATGAACTAAATGTAGCAGGTACAAAGATTAACTTGTTTATATGGAAAATCGGTTTTTAGAGTTATGGATCCAACCGATGTCTTTTGTGTAAAGATATTGATGACGTATAGTACGGACCGGCCCACTCATACTATTATGGGCTTGGTAGCTGATAATGGGCCTCCGGCCCACCCATCGCGGTCACGGCCTCCTGGACCTACGGGTCGCGGATACCGGCACGCTTTCTGTGGCCGCGGTATCTTCACAAGTTATCTTTAAGAATAACCTAATTAAATAAGAGATATGCTTTACTTAATTAAATCAGCTATGATAACTTTGAATCCCTATGATATCGGTCGCATCTTGGGCCGCAATTTACGGAAACTCTTAGGGTTATTTAGCCTATAAAAGGGGTGTAATTCTCATTAATACAGGTATCTCATAAATCCTAATTACATTCGATTACTCTCTTAAGATCATACACTTACTCTCACACCAGAGTAATCGTAGGATCTGCTCCTACGATAAGGGTAACGGTGTTTATTTCCTTATGTAGGGTCCTTCAACAAATTCACTTGGTACAAGAGCAAGGCTCTCTACACCCGAATAGCAGCCCATTCAGATCAAACTAGACCCAACCCAACTTTTGTATCAACAACGTAAGAGTGGAATTAATTGTTACCAGAAGCTGTATCTACGGATTCATCTTCTTGTCGGTGACGCTTGAGCACAGATGCTGATCTTAGCACTTTATCTGGAATACCTATAGAATAAC
>BQNB010038871.1:9590-48457 GCA_026074375.1 Tanacetum coccineum | reverse complement strand
CTTCCAGGAGTTGAATTTTATGTTTACAGAAAGATGGGTTGATTCCAAGAATGTTTGTTGTTTTCCAAGCAAAGGCTTGCTTGTGTCTTTTAAAAACAGAAACTAACTTTTGTTCAGAGAGCTAAGATGATATAATCACCAGAAGAAAAGAGGGTTCTTCAAAGAATGCATGTTCCAAGTTATCACGAAGAGGTTTGAGTTCAAGATCTATAGGAGGTTCTTTAAGAGATGTTTTGATCTTATAATCGGTGTTAAATGTGAGTTTTCAAATGGTGGTTCTTCGGTATCGGATTCAGGTTCAGAGTTTTCGTCAGTAGTCATTGCCATGAATTCATCGAATTCAGCAAAGAGTTTTTCTTCGAGGATGGTTCCTTCGATGGAATGGAGGATTTTACTACCTTTATCGAGAAGAGCATCAAAATATTCTTCTAATATTTCATCGATGACATCAATACCAAAACATGTATCATCGTTTAAGTAAGAATGCTTCATCGCAGAATCGATGTTAAAGATCATTCATTCAGTTCCAACTCCGAGATTGATTTGCTTCTGTTTAACTCGAATTACTGCATCGGCAATGTGAAGAAAATGTTTTCCTAAGATAAGGGGAACTTTACTGTCTTCTTCCATTTTGATAATAACAAATCGGCAAGGAAGGTGAGTTTACCAACTTCAACGAGTATATTTTCATGTACTCTAAGAGGGTATTTGTTTGCATTAAAATATGTTGACTAAAACGGAATTACATTAAGTCGTGTCGGTTATGAACTAGAACAATAAATGTGTTGACTAGACAATAAATGTGTTGACTAGTCAACATTATGATTGTTAGGAAACCAACACAAGGACAATAAATGTGTTGACTAGACAATAAATGTATTGACTAGTCAATATTATAATAGTTAGAAAACTGACACAAAGACTATAAATACCCCCTCCTATACTTCCATAGGAGGGGAGAGGATTCATTTGTAACATTTTACATAAGGTGTGTATGTGTGTTTTTCTCTCTCCTATCACACACACATCTTTCCTTTTTTTTCTATCATCATCAATAATATGGCTACTTATTTGTTTCATCCTCCCCGGCCTCTGGATCTTTTTTTTCCTAGTGTTTCTTATGGTTAACAATTGGCATCAGAGCACAGGAGCGATTCATGTGTGTGGTTTGCTGATTTGGTAGTATCATTAAGACAAATCAAAATATAAACACCAAAGCAAACACAACACTTATTGCTAAAACGATCCTTAAAAGATTCACTAAAATAACAAACGGTTAAGGATTCAGACTACGATGACAAGTGATCACGAAGTTGATTTGGTATCTCTTATTTGACATTGAAGTGGGTTTCACGAAGGCGTCTACTTATTTCATCATCGAGACTTTCTTTTATTTTCTATCGATTGATGACTTGCTTGAATGTATACAACTTATGATTAAGACTTGAATTATCTAGTTACCAGCAGTCAGGGGTGGTTGGTTGCAGACCTGGTTAACTATCACTTAAAGGAGTTACGTTGTAGTACTCAGTGTCACACGCAGAAGTCGATGTGGATATTTTCAAGAGGTGTTGTACTTCTTATACTTATGCGGTAGGGTATAGAGTACGCATAGATTTAATCTTGCATCGTTCTTCAATCACAACAGTGCAAGCTTAAGTAACAAATTTGGGGGATTTCACTTCATTTTCAAGTTTGGTATATCGGGTTTACTTCACCAAGTAACCCCCAAACAATACCGACCACAGAAGTACGAGTTGGTAAAGTTAGCCAGAGAAATTAAAGGTTGGGGAATTGTAATCACACTTCTCACGGTATTTTTTGTGCTATTCCAAGACAAATATACATCACTACTAAGCAAAAATCTTCAAAAGTTCTTCGATGACAACATTCACAAGACCTTATGATTATACCAGCGTTTCTTGATTCTTGCCTTCAACTCCTCTACGTATCTGAATTCAAGAGGGTAAATGATTCTTTTGTATATCAAGATTTGTGTCTTAATGACAAGAACATCTCGAGTATATGAAAAGTATACGCTAATGATGCTTTTGAAGAGTTCGCGAACCTACAATGGGGAAATATGTGTACATCCAGGACTAATTGATTTGATGTTTACCATGTCAAATTCCAGTGGAAGTATGTATACTACTTTAACAACGAAGGGTTGTGAAGTATTCTGCAAACATAGAATGAACAGATGCTGATTCTCGCATGCACCCCCGAACGAATATTCACCAAGCCCTAATGACAAGAAGCAGTGGTCGTTGGTGTGGTTTGACTTCTACAAAATTCCGCTGTGCACTTTGATGACAAGTAGAAGATTGTTCAAGCTACATCAATGTTTCAGAATCTGCTCAAGATAGGGATGTTTTGGTTTGGGGGGAAGCTGATTCAGAAACTTTGACAAAAAGGAGTCTATGAAGAAAGCTTTTCAGACATCTGCATGCAATTAGGGGAAGTTTAATCCAACCATGCATACTACAATGGTTCCAGAACAAGTAAAGACAAAGAAGATCCAAGCTGGGAATACAAGTTTCTAGACCAAGATAACACACAAGACAACTTCAGCTTTGTAGCGCTTTGGAATACTTATTTAATTGTTTTTGTACTGTTTAGGCACATTGTAAGTAATTCCGTATATGTCCACATATTGGGGGAAGATTGTTAGCCTTAAAATATGGTGACAAACACGGAATTACATTAGTTATCATTTCTACGTGACACATATTGACTAATTAATGATAAGCTACATAGATGAGTGTCACAGAGACTATAAATTACCACCCCCTCCATACGTCCATGTGAGGGGTGAAGTTCACATTTGTAAAAGTTTGTGGTGTGTGTTTTCTCTTAAGCACACACACTCTTCCCATCTTTCTTCCTTTATTTCTCTAATAATATGGCTACACATTTATTTCATTTTACACAACCTCCAGATCTGTTTTAATCCCTGATATTACATGTCATTTATAATCTACACAACACGGTCTTCAAATAAAAGGGAAGTGTACGTTTCATTATGCTTTACCTTCAAAAGAAGAGAAATCTTCTTATTTTGAGCAAAAATTATTCAACTGTTTCCAAACGATTTTAAAAAATCTTTCATAAGTTTGATCATCAAAATGGCGTGTTATTAAATTTCAGATAACAACCCGGTTTTCAAATAAAAGAAAAGTGTACGTTTCAGTGCGCTTTATCTTCAAAAGAAGAGAAATCTTCTTTGTCCTGAGCAATTTTTTATCAAATTTTTTTTAAAAAAGTATGTTTGGGACATACGACTTCTAAGAAAATGTCAGTTTAGGACTCGTTCTTCAAATAAAGGAAAGTGTATATTTTTGTACATTTATCCTCACAACGGGAAGCTTACAACTTCTCGGACTTGAGCTATTTCATTTAAGATATTCCAAATCTAGACTCAGTAAAATTGTAGACAACAGTTTTGACACAATTTTCAATGAGTTTTTCAAAAAAAAAATCAAAATCTTTCAACTTGTGTGTTCAACACTCCTTCGTTCATCATTTGATATATTTTTGAAGGGGAGTATAAAGGAAAATGTTTTGAACAAATGATATAATAATCGATCTAAAAGTAGTTTCTTGTCAAGTGTGTTATATCGAAAGCGGCAAATGTGAAGATTAATGTCCGTTAACAGACCGTTTTCCTAAAATTAACAGGATGAGGAGTGAGCAATCTACTGACCAAACGTTTTAGATATCGACATACTTTGACACAACTAGTTTTTCAAATTTGTTTAGAACATTAAGAAAGGTTCCAAATCATAATCATGCTATATCCATTTTCTTCCATATGTTTTCAAAATCTCATATAGCTATTTTAATCCATTGATATCAAAAATATCATATGGTATGCTATTTTTGAGGGGGAGAAAATTGGATTAAAATGTGATCAAGAAAGATAAATGCTTAAATGTGTGGAATAACAAAGTGATCTAAAAGACTCAAAGTGCAATCAACTCTTTCATCCATGTGCAAAATAATTTTGAATATCAATGCACATGTATAAGGGGAATATTTCTCAAAAAGTGAAACTTTCAAAGTGTTAAAAGTTTTGATTCATATCAAGCACTTTGATTGATTTTCAAATGATTTTATGGTTTCGATCTAAATACCTCATCAACCAACTACCTCCAATGATCAAAGAATAAATAAGTGTAATGGTAAGGTATTATCCCATGATCCAACCAGAACCAGAGGGATCTACCCAGGACATTCCATAGAAAGAATAGAAGTCCTTAGGTAAATGGAGTTTGAATGTGAATGGAATAATGTCAACTAAGGCATGAGCTATCACACGAACAACAAAAAAAAAAAAAAATCACAACATAATGATAGTAATGACGTCTTGGTGGACATTAAAGGGGTTGAAGAATGAAAAAGAAATATATGGATAAAGGGTGAAAAGAAAGAAGCCCTTCACAAACTTTAGGCAGAAACCGGGTCAATACATAATCTATCAAATATCACAAAGATGATATTTGGTATTGAAGAAAGACGTCATGGACCCAGTGATGCAATGCACAACCCTTCACAGTCACTCAAGATTCTCTTAAAAGAATTCTTGTTTCATTGTCATGGAGATTAAATGCATAATCTATTGACATCTCACTCCGAGATTGTTGATATTGAAAAGGTGGTAGTCTGCTCTAGCCTCCGATCACAAAAACCAAAAAGCACTTATTGAGTCTAGAGCCAAAAAGAGATCAAATCATAAATCTCACATAGGACACAAAAGTACATTTGTATTAAACATCAAAGATACAAAAAGGTACAAGAATCATTTATATGTTTATGTGACAGTGCATGTCTTAGTGACATTGTCGGAACATTCAAGAGTGATACTTAAATTAAGTATTTCACAATGATTGAATGGAAATCTTACTAGTGCTAACATCAAGCCAATGCTGAACGTAGGTCACTAATTTGAAAATGAATGTTTAATGATTCAATTAGTGTTAACTAGTAATCTTGCTAAGTTGATCTAAGTTATCGTGTTTTTTTCGGACTTTGTTATCGAAAAACAACAAACAACATATCCTTGATTTATTCAAGTAAGTGTGGGATTACCAAGGTTACTTATGATGTCACAATATTGATAAGGGGATATGGTTGGAATTGAAGCTAGTAGTTGACTCTCATGCTTAGAACGCACTTCACACATGACTTCACTATCAAATATTCAGGCATAACAAGATTATGAAATGTTTGATGTCATCCAATATAATCAGGGGAAGAGAAAGTGTTCCAGCTGAATAATTTCGATATAAGCGCAACAATTAGGGGAAGAAATGTGTACATTCCGGGACTTAATTGACTTTGGTGTATACAACATAGTACAACAACTGAGGGAAGAAAATGTGTATACATCATCCGGAGCGAGCAACAATTAGGGGGAAAATGTGTACATCCAGGACTTAATTTGTAACAACTCACATTTTCACACTTGTACTTCAATGACATCCAATTATTTATTTTAAAAACTTTTTACGCGATCACTTTAATTTCCCAACGATAAGTAAAATCCGTAAGCTAAAAATTATCGTATTCAATGTAAACGGCATCAAACAATTAAATGTTTACATCAAGCAAGTGTTAAGTAATTATTTTGAGGATAATTATTAACTTTGTTCATTTTATTTTTATTGGTTGCGTAAAGTGTTTACGTTTCGCGATAAATTACGTTTAGGCATTCCCGGAACCACCAAAACTTTTCTATGCTTCAACAAATACCCACATTTATACCCAATACATAAAAATTACATAATATTATCATATATATCATACAATGGCCAGATTTTATGTGATAGACCAAGAAAATATAACAAAAATCACCAACTTGCATTTGTACATACAACAACACATTAAGACCTATGTCTCCTTGACCAAGACTAACCTTCCTTGACCAAGACCATCCATAAAACCCTCAATGTGTTCCTTTGACTAGGCATTGAGTTATATAATACTTGTACAAGTGTAAGAACACATAGATAACACATTTCCTTAGTGTGAAAAACAAAAATCCTCTCCCTTTTACCTCTTAAAGGTCACGGCTCAAACCCACACCCATAAACAATCCATACAAAATTTTATTACAACATTTACATACATACCTACATCATATCTAAGATGTCTTAAGTTGTTTGCAAGGGTTGGTTAAAGGTTTACAAGTATTTAAGCAAGTATTGCAAGATTAGGGTTTTTCTTGGAAAAACTAGGGTTTCAAGTTGTGTAAGCTTGGATTTTTCATCTAAACAAGGGTTTAGATCATATTTCTCATCATCATACATCATCATAAGGTTATCTAAAAGCCTTTAACTTTTCATTTTCATGATTATAGTGAAATATGAAGTAATATAGCAAATCACCATTATTACTTTAAACATGTAAACAGGAATTTTACTTTTGATCATTATTTTGTACACTTTTACATATTTATGTTTGTTGGAAAATATCAGTTAAATTAATAATAAGTATTATACCGGTAATTTTGGTTTAAGTATAAAAAGTATATATACAAATTAGGGTTTTTTATAAAAGTTTACTTAATAAGTTACAAGTAATAGTGTTGTAAATGACTTGTTAAGAACTTGTGATCTTGAACATTTGGACAAATGATGGACCTATGTACTATATAATATATATGACATAGTATATTAAGAGTTACAAAGGACTTGTGGTAAATTATGGAGTTAAAAAAAGGAAATATAAAAAAAACAAAGTTATTACAAATAAACTAACATCTCATGGACGAATTCCAAAAAGGTAATGGTCTTTCTTTTATCACTTAGATAACTCTTGGTTATTTATAAGTCATGCAATACTAGTGAATAAACATACACAACTCTTACACTTGATAAAAACCAACTTGTTCTCCCCTTTTCCTCTTGCTTGGCCACGACAACAACCCAACAACACAAACCATCCATAAAATTTTATTCTACAACATTTACAAGCATTTACATATCATATTTAAGATACCTCAAGGTATTTAGAAGGACCGGTTTAAGCATTTTCAAGGTATAAACAAGGAAAAGCAAGATTAGGGTTTTGTGGTTAATTAGGGTTTTCTAATTGTGGAAGCTAGGGTTTAAAATCTAAACAAGGGTTTAGAGCATATCTCTCACCATCATACATCACTCTAAGGTTATCTAAAAGCCCTCATCTTTTCATAATTATGATTCTATGTGTATGTAAGTTCTTTATAGCAAAAATCACCATTTAGGACTTTTAAACATGTAAAAAGAGTTTTTACTTGTGATCATCATTTTGTACACTTTTTTATATGTTATGTGATTGCTAATATGATGTTATAATGGAAGTATAAGTCTTGTACAATATTGGTTTATATATAAAAAGTTCATATATAAACTAGTAATTAAAGTATACTTATGAAAGTTCTTAGATAAGCAAGTGTGTATACAAATGAATCTTGTGATTTCTTGGACATTTTTGGAAGCGTGGACATAAGAAACGTAAGAAATGGACTTGAAACGTGAAAGTTATGTCATTTTTACCAAAGGTATATTTATAAACGTTTTAACTTTATAAATATGATTTCACTAAAACAATTAGATGGTGATTAGCTATATAGAAATATACATGGTAGTAGTTACCCAATGTGATTAGTACTTATACGACCTATATTGGATTAGGTTGCACTCGATCATTACCGTGACGCATTTTCTGTGATATACTTGATATACGCTCACTCAAGGTGAGTTCATAGCCCCACGTTTTACATTTTACAATGATTTATAAGTTTTGGGGTGAGAACATGCTTTGTTTTACAATTGGACGCAAGTAACTTTGAAATACTTACTGTTTTGGATATTGCATACCATGCAATACTTACTGTTTTGGATATTGTATACCATGCAATACTTACTGTTTTGGATATTGTATACCATGCAATACTTACTGTTTTGGATATTGTATACCATGCAATACACACTCTAAACAATTGCGGTCCTACACTCATACAATTTACAAACCTATGAATTCACCAACATTATTGTTGACGTTTTAAAGCATGTTTTCTCAGGAGATCAATGAGGTACAAGACAAGGGATACATTGGTGGTCGTTATTTTGGAAGTCATTTGCATTAAAGATTTGGTTGCATTACATTTTGGAGGAACATTTATTATGAACTGGAATCTTTGTATAATTTAACAATGAACAAGTAAAGCTTCGGGCTTTTGTAACAAACATTTTGCTAAATCCAATGTATCGGTTTTAAACGACACTTTTAAAAGTCGTTCTTATATATCTTGTGCTGTTGATCTATGAAGTAACGCTCCCAAACCCATATTCCGCTGCGACCCATTTTGGGGGTGTTACAGATTGGTAATCAGAGCCAAGGTTATAGAGAACCAGGTCAAATGTTTTGCTGGACTATAACCGTTTTCAAACATTGCATTCATACAAAGGGGTTTTTCACGGGACACACATACACTAGTTGTTTGCATTAGTTGGTCTTACTAGATGCTTACATGATTCATATACGTGTTTATATTATAGTACGTACATTACTATAAGGGCCTTACATATATATGCAAAGATGAGTTTGCATTCTTTCGCATACTCTACAATTATTTATATAAGGGTTATTTATATAAATATTGGAACATTTCTTTAGGCGAGGTAGTACTATAAGCTCGTAGGTCCTAAACGCTACCTAAACATTAAGCTATCAGATATGATATCTTACCATCATTCAATTTATGCCAGGAGCGCATATTCATATTTACCATACATCATCTCACAACACTCTATTTTCGGAGCACGACGAAGATAACTAAACTAATCTAATCTTATTACTCTTCTGATTTTGAAGATAATGCCTCCAAGGAAAGCACCCAGAACCAGAACCACACCAGCCACAACAACCAACACCACATCTGTCACTAATGCCCAGCTTCAGGCAATGATTGACCAAGGCGTTGCTGCCGCTTTGGCAACACGTGATGCTAACAGAAGCACGAATGGCGAAGACAGCCATAATTCGGGAACGGGTGTCAGAAGGACTGAACGCGTTGCTCGAGAGTGCACTTACCAAGACTTCATGAAGTGCCAACCCCTATTTTTCAAAGGCACTGAAGGAGTTGTCAAATTAACCCAGTGGTTTGAACGGATGGAAACTGTGTTTCGCATAAGCAATTGCACTGTGGAAAACCAAATCAAGTTTTCCACATGTACTCTTCTTGGAGTTGCTCTAACGTGGTGGAACTCACACGTTAGGACTGTTGGTCACGACGTTGCATATGCAATGACTTGGACTGACCTGAAAAAGAAGATGACAGACAAGTACTGCCCGAGGAGCGAGATTAAGAAACTCGAGGTCGAGTTGTGGAATTTGAAAGTAAAAGGTACTGATGTACTAGGCTACAATCAACGTTTCCAGGAACTGGCATTGTTGTGTGTCAGGATGTTTTCTGAGGAGTCTGATAAGATTGAGAAATATGTCGGTGGTCTGCCCGACATGATTCACGGAAGTGTTATGGCATCAAGGCCGAAAACAATGCAGGATGCTATTGAAATGGCAACTGAACTGATGGACAAAAAGATCAGCACTCTTGCTGAACGTCAAGCTGAGAATAAGAGGAAACTTGACAACAACAACCAAGCTCAACAACAATCTCCCAAGAGACAAAATGTGGCTCAAGCTTACGCCGCTGGGACTGGTGAAAGGAAGGAGTATGCTGGAACTCTTCCATTGTGCAACAGGTGCAAGCTGCACCATAATGGGCCATGTACTGTAAAGTGCGGGAATTGCAAGAAGATTGGCCACATGACCCGGGATTGTAGAAATCCTGCTGCCGCTAGGAATCAAAGAACCCTCACTTGCTATGAATGTGGGAATCCAGGGCACTACAGGAGTGATTGCCCGGAGCTAAAGAACCAGAACCATGGAAACCAGGCTGAAGGTACTGGAGCACGTGGATTGGTGCATGCATTAGGAGGAGGAGAAGCCGATCAAGACCTTAACGACATGGAGGACGATATCAGTGCTTAGACTCTATTCCTTTAAGAATTCTCGTTGTATTTCCTCTTAAGTTTCCGTTGTGATTGTATGAATGATTTCAAATTATCTATCAAATCAATGTATTTTGTCAAGTTTACTTTAATTCTCTACTTATTTATATAAGCCACTCCCACAAATATCATGAAATCATGACGCTATTTTGACAAAAATGAGCAATGCATCGTTAGTCCTCAATTATACATGGCCTGATCAACTATGTATAATTCAGGAAGGACCATGCCATGCTGAGAGTAGTCACCTTAAAACTTCTTGTCAAGAAACAATTCTCTATTTATATCAAGTTTTGTGTGCGTATTCATAAAGTGTATTTATCACAAGGAACCAAACTAATAATCATAATAACTAGGTAAATTCTTACCCCCTCTAAAAAATTGTTAAAACGGACGCGTTAAGCCGAAGGGAACGAATAAAGCCCACTAGAAACCGAGTCTTGGTCTCAACAATAAATATTAAACCAACATCACTAATCTTAAACACTCAAGTTAAAGCAATATTATAAGGGAAATGCAAACGAGTTGCCAAGCGTGGTAACGAAATTATTGAAAGACATAAATAAAAATAACAACTAAATTTATTACCACAACACGCGTTTATTATCTTAGAAATAAGATTACATAAGGACATAAAGGAAATACAAGTTTTATTACAACCCTTCCCTAACAATAATATCAATTCCTTCGAAAAGAGATCCACGCCGATAGCAAGAACGATAAGGCCAGATAGAATAAAGGCCAGATACTGAAATTCTTCTTTGTATGGGACGTAGGCAAGATAAATGTCGAGTGCTACCGAACTCTCCATCGCCATGAGCGTGATGATGTGCAACATTTTTGAGGATTGGATAAGAGAAAATGTAAGTGAAAGATTAAGTGATATGTGGAGAAATGGAGGATAGAAATTTAGTATTTAAATGGAGGAAGTAGCCGTTGTGGCTACTGTTCATAGCACGTCTCATGACGATTCCAAAAAGGTAAGAAACTCAAAAAACAGATTAATAACGAAAAAGATACATAGTTTATGAGTTTACGAGTTTACGTTAATAAATACTTTTATAAAACTAATTTTATAAAAGTTACTGTTCATCTCAGGTTTATACATTTTGAAAACATCATTAATATGATAGAACTTTTAAAAACGAAGACGTGCTCGAAAGAATCGCTAAAAACGGAGCTATAAGTAATAAAATACGACATTTACGAGTTTTACAATAACTAAAACTATAAAAATAATTTTATAAAATGGTGTGAACAGTAAAAAGTACTGTTCACCAGTAGGTCAAAAATATGAAAATATCATATTTTGATAGCTCGTCTTAATACGAAATCGTAGGCATAAGAAACGTAAAAATCGGGCTTAAAACGCAAAAGTTACGTCATTTTTACTAACAAGGCATTTACAAACATTTTTACTTTATAAATGCGATTTCACTAAAACGATTAGATGGTGATGTAGCTATAAGGGCTTATTTTTCTTACTTGCTCTAATAGTGAACTTGACCAAGACTCCCATAAGACCCTCAACATGTCTTTGACTAGTCCTTTACACATATAAGTCTTGCACCTTAGGAAAGAAAAACATACAACACATTTCCTTATCAAAAATCAACTTTTTCTCTCCTTTTGGTCTCTACATACCCACGGCTCAAAAACCTCAATACAAACCATCCATACAAAATTTTATTACCACATTTACACACATACCTACATCATATCTAAGATGTCTTAAGTTGTTTGCAAGGGTTGGTTAAAGGTTTACAAGTATTTAAGCAAGTATTGCAAGATTAGGGTTTTCTTGGTTAATTAGGATTTTATAATTGTGGAAGCTTGGGTTTTTCATCTAAACAAGTGTTTAGATCAAATTTTCCATCATCATACATCACTCTAAGGTTATCTAAAATCCCTCATCTTTTCATAATTATGGTTTTATGTGTATATTAGTTTTATATAGCAAAACTACCATTAGGTTACTTTTAAACATGTGGAATGGATTTTTACTTGTGATTTTGATTTTGTACACTTTTTCATATGTTATGAGGTTGGTAATATCATGTCATAATGAGATTATGAGTATTGTACAATGTTGGTTTAAGTATAAAATGTATAAGTATAAAGTAGTAGTTATAAAAAGTTACTTATACATGTCATTAGCAAATGAGTAAATAAACTTGTGATCTTGTGATCCTTGGACATTTCTTGGACAATGATGGACTTAAGGACCCTAGGAAGGTAATACATGTGATAATGGATGTTGTAATGGACTTGTAGCAAGATGGTTAAACTTAAAAGTACAAAATCAAGTTTAAAACATGTTTTTAACACAAACATCAAAACCTTCTGTTTTGGTTCAAAAATAAAAGTATTTATTTTATATTCTTATTAAATAGTACGTCTCATGATGATTCTAAAAAGGTAAGAAACTCAAAAAATGGATTAATAACAAAAAAGATACGTAGTTTACGAGTTTACGTTAACTAAAACTATAAAAATAATTTTATAAACTGGTGTGAATAGTAAAAAGTATTGTTCACCAGTAGGTCAAAAATATGAATATGTCATATTTTGATAGCTCGTCTTAATTACAAAAAGCGTGGAACATAAGAAACGTAAAAATCGGGCTTAAAACGCGAAAGTTACGTCATTTTTACTAACAAGGCATTTACAAACGTTTTTACTTTATAAATACGATTTCACTAAAATGATTAGATGGTGATGTAGCTATATAAAATTGTATATGGTATTAGTTAATCAAAGTGCTTAGTGCTTATACGACCTATATTGGATTAGGTTGCACTCGATCATTACCGTGATGCATTATCTGTGATATACTTGATATTCATTAACTTAAGGTAAGTTCATAGCCCCACGTTTTACATGATTTTGTTTTACAAGCTTTTAGGGTGAGAACATGCTTTGTTTTACAATTGGACGCAAGTAACTTTGAAATACTTAATGTTTTGGATATTGCATACCATGCAATACTTACTGCTTTGGATATTGTATACCATGCAATACTTACTGTTTTGGATAGTATACCATGCAATACTTAATGTTTTGAATATTGTATACCATGCAATACTTACTGTTTTGGATATTGTATACCATGCAATACTTAATGTTTTGGATATTGTATACCATGCAATACTTACTGTGTCGTGCCCACAACTAGTTCTTCGTAACTTGGTCCACAATTGGTGGGGGTGTTACACAATCGGTCCACAATGACCCAGATTGTGTCGTGCCATTTTTGGGGGTGTTACACAATCGGTCCACAATGACCCACAACTAGTTCTTCGTAACTAGTTCTTCGTAATGCGACCCATTTTTGGGGGTGTTACACAATCGGTCCATAATGACCCAAATTGTGTCGTGCCCACAACTAGTTCATCGTAACTTGGTCAAAAAATCCATTGCTATTCCTTCCCAATTCCATTCGGGAATCTCAGGTTGTTGTAGCAAGCCAGATTGCCTCTAATGCTCAGCCTTAACCTTTAAACAAGTCAAACACTTACTCACATATACAGCTATGTCCTTCTTCATGCCTGGCTACCAATACCTATCTCTAAGGTCATAATACATCTTATCTGCTCCTGGGTGTACAGAGTACTTTGACTTATGGGCCTCATCTATTATCAGGGTTCTCACATCACTCTTCAAAGGAATCTATATTCAATCCAGGTAATACAACGCTCCATCATTCCTAAGTTCAATCATCTCATCTAAACCTCTCTGCAATCCTACAGACTCCTCAAACGCCTCCTTCTGAGCTGCTAGTATCCTATCTTTGATACTCGACTGAAGGATCATATTCATAGCTCTAACTCTCTTAGGTTTCACTCTCTCTTTCCTACTTAGCGCATCAGCCACTACATTCGCCTTACCAGGATGGTAGCGAATTTCACAGTCATAATCGCTAAATAACTCTATCCAGCGATGCTATCACATATTTAACTCTTTCTGACTAAAGATATGGTAGAGACTCTTATGATACGTATATATGACACTCTATGTCCCATACAAGTAATGTCTCCAAATCTTAAGTGCAAACACAACCGCACCTAGTTCCAAATCATAGGTGGTGTAATTCTTCTCATGGATTTTCAATTGCCTAGACGCATAGGCTATCACCTTATCTCTTTGCATCAACACACATCCTAATCCTAGGCCTGATGCATCACAATACACCATAAAATCTTTTGGTCCATCAGGAAGAGCTAGAACAGGTGCATTACACAACTTATCCTTCAAAGTTTGAAATGCATTCTCCTACTCCTCACCCAATCAAAGGTCTTACTTTTCTGAGTCAAGACAGTAAGCGGCTTAGCTATCTTAGAAAAGTCCTTAATGAATCGACAGTAATATCCTGCCAATCCTAAGAATGAACGAACCTCAGACAGAGTTCTAGGGGCTTTCCAATTCTTAACAGCTTCAATCTTACTAGGGTCTACATGAATCCCATCACCATTAATCACATGCCTAATAAACTGTACTTCTCGCAACCAAAAATCACACTTAGAAAACTTAGCATACAGTTTCTCTTCCTTAAGCAATTCTAATACCAATCCTAAATGCTCTTCATGCCCCTCCCGAGTCTTAGAGTAAATCAAGATATTATCAATAAACAATATTACAAACTTTTCTAGATACGGCCTACACACTCGGTTCATCAGATCCATAAATACCACTGGTGCATTAGTCAAACCAAAGGGCATCACTGTGAACTCGAAATGTCCATAACGAGTTCTAAATGCAGTCTTTGAAATGCCGGCCTCATGCACCCTCAGTTGATGGTACCCAGACCTAAGATCTATCTTAGAGAAATATTACGATCCTTGAAGTTGATCGAACAGGTCGTCTATCCTAGGGAGTGGATAACGATTCTTAATGGTCAACTTATTCAGTTCTTTATAGTCAATACACATCCTAAAGGATCCGTCCTTTTTGTTAACAAACAATACCGGTGCTCCCCAAGGTGAAGAGCTTGGTCAAATGAAACCTTTGTCTTGGAGTTCCTTGAGTTATCCCGATAACTCCTCCAATTCAGAAGGTGCCAAATGATAGGGAGACTTTGCAATCGGCATTACTCCCGGGATTAACTCAATCTGAAACTCGATTTCCTAAACCGGCGGCAATCCAGATAGGTCATCTGGGAATACCTCAGGAAAATCTCTCACTACCACGATCTCTTCTTGTTTCTTCTCTTTAGCCTTAGCACTCATTAATTGCCTCATCTTTTCTTTTGGTTTTTCTCCTAATACTCTAAGCACCCTACCATCTAGTAGTGGTATCCTTACTACTTTCTCATGACAAATTATCTCAGCCTTATGGTCAGACAACCAATCCATTCCTATGAACACATCAAAACTCCTGCTTCCAAAGAGTATCAAGTTAATGTCAAACACATGACCTTCTATTTCTAATTTGCACCCTTTAATAACCTTATCAATCTCTACTAGCTGTCCACTAGCTATCTCAATCTCATAACTAAAACCTAAATCACTGGGCTCTATGCCTAACAGAGGTATGAAGGTAGTGGAAACGAAGCTATAGTCAGCACTAGAGTCAAACAAGGTCGTGGCATAATGATCGTTTAGAGTAAACGTACATGTCACAATGTTCGGGTCCTGGCGAGCCTCCTCTGCTCCCAACATGAATGCCCTTCCTCTTGCCTGGTTCCCTTAGTTCCCACGACCCTGACCCTCATTAACAGCCACGACTTGGTTCTGATGGTTTCCCCCTGGCCTTTAAGCCTGATTCAACCTAGGACGTACTGCCTTAATATGATCGGTACTACCACACTCGTAACAGGTTCTAGCAACTGGGTTTCTAGCATTGATGGGGTTAACATTCCTAGGCACCACTCTACAATCCCTAGCAAAATGTCCTATGCAGTTACAATTAAAACAAATGCGACAAGGTGTCTCAGGCGAATGGTGATAGTTACAGGTGGCACACTTGGGAGCCGTACTCGTGTACCCTCCCCTAACAGGGTTTGCGGTTGTAGCAAAATCATTTCCCATTCTAGTCCTCTTGTTATCGTCCCTTCCATTCCTATCCTTGCTAGGTTCTCCCCCATTTCCTCTCTTCTCGGGGTTCTTTTTTATTGTCCCATTCCTAAGGGCTTTATCAGTCAATGTGCCAGCGATATGTACCGCCTTTTGGATGGTCTTTGGCTTTGTTGCTTCCACCATTCCTCGAATTTATGGATCAAGGCCATACACATACTTGTCAATCCTCTTACCATTCGGGGTTACTAAGTGAGGAACTAACCTAGCCAAATCATGAAACCTATCAGTATACAGCCCCGACCATGGCGTGATTCCACGACTCAGTTTCCAACTTTTGCATCTCATTACTCGGGCAAAATTCCTCCCTAGTCAAAGTCTTAAAGTCTTCCCATGACATACCTACAGCGGCCTCTCGACCCAGTGTGCGGATCTCAGAGTTCCACTACGTGAGAGCCTTACCAACAAATGATCCATATTAAAAAACGATCACACAATAAAATAAATACTTCAAAATAAGTATATCTTTACACCATCGCAAATTAAAAGATCAAATACAATCCCATTTGATGCATTCACTAGGTACGGCTCACCTCTAGTTGGCTTATTCATTAAAGAGAGTAGGCAGGCCGGGTCTGTAGGATCAGCCTCAAGGGAACAGGGTGTATTTTAAAAGAGCCTCGCTCTTTCATTTTCTCGCTTATTCTTTGTGACGCGTTAGTTGGTTAAATGAGCCTACCGTGACGTGAGTAGATCTTTTGGTTGAGTTCTTTCTCGATTTTTTTTTCATTCTTAGAATTTTAGGCCCTTAAAAAAAAATTATAAAAATTGAAATATATATAAAATTCAAAAATATTCTTCGTTATTCTAATAATTCTTCTTCTCAACCCCTCTTTATTTTGATTCTTTATTATGTCGACATACGGGTTTTATCCTTGTTTTCAATGCTAGAAGGAACAAACGAATTCAGCAGTGGCCGTGTTCGCCTTTGTGCGAGGTGTGTTCAAACAATTGTTAATGGGAGATTGCTTCAAGTGTATTACTTATTAAGTGCTATCAATTGTTCTCCTTAATCTTTCATGCCACACTCCAAACTTTTCGGATTATTCTTGTCATGTGGTCGAGGGACTGTGGGGTAATACACCACATGATTTACAAGAATAATTTCGTGCGTTACTTTGTGTTCGTATTGACGTGGTTCTCACAAAGTCTTTTGTTGTACTCAGATTGTGTGCGGGAAACGGTTATCCCATTTGTGAGACATGTGGAGGGTATCATATGGATCACGAATGTTTCAATCTACAAAATGATGAATTTAAAGAAGAGTTGAAAGCACAAAGAATAAAGAATCAAGAATTTCTTGATACATTTAAAGAATTTTGTGATAGTGTGATTAAAAAGCAAAGAGAAGAGAGAGAGCGAATCGCTAAAGCAAAAGAGGCCGAGGAGCTAGAAGCCGAACGTAAAAAGACAGAATGTTTAAAAATCGAAAATTCTCTTTCTAAAGCTTCTACTCGCTCGAGGCGATCTCGCATTGATCCATCATTAAAAGGTTTTAAAGTGACTTGTAAGACAATTTCCTTAGGAGAAATGCAAAGAATTCCCGAGGAATCCGTTAGTTCTCTAAAAATGGGGGATGAGCATCTTAACACACTTAGATGATTCAAGGGATATTTTGTTTAAGTAATTTCCTATCCCAACACAAGAGGCTAGATGTTATCTGATGAGTATTTCGAGGCAGGGCTATCAAAAATATTTTGATGGAAATGGTGCAAAGAATTTTTTAAGTACTACCTCCATTTATGGCTAAACATTTTCACATTGGATATTTGGGGGGACATTGAATTAAAGAGAATGATACTACTATTACACCCGACATTCCCTTAAGGTAGAGACCCTAGATATTTCTTATGATGGTTCAAATGGATATATGGAGAGGATATCATTCATTAATGAGGATTTCAAAAGAAAACCGGCTTTAGACCGGAGAAAATAATTGACAGATTCTTTAAGTGAATCTTTTGTCTTCAAGAATGAATGTTTGTCAACAATTCCGAATACCCCGATGTTCCGATTTTAGAATCCGTTAACTTTTTAAAAATGGGAGAAGTGCATTTTGACACATCATAAGATTCATTCGAATCTAGTGTTCGAGATTCCTTCTCAATCCCAAGAGAGTCTAACAATCTTTCTAATGGTGTAATCTGGAGATTTTCAAAAAATGAAGTTTAAAAAATGAAAAGAATTCAAATCCGAAACCATTGCCGATGGCCCATATAAGGTTTTTCTTTTAATGGTGGAGGAGCAAATAACACGACTCCTTACACGGAGTAAGACGAATAAAAAAAGTTAGTGTTGAGATTCTTAATACTTTCCCAAGAGAGCTCCAAGTTGAAAGGAATGTGAATTTTATTATAAAGGGGAAATTCAATGGAATCTAAATTAAGAGTTTTGAAAATGTGCTTTTGAACAAAAAAAGAATTTCTCAAGTTATGATGAGTCAAGGTCCAAAGTGGAAATAAATTTGATACATTTAATATGTTTGTCAAATCACATTTTTTGACTCGATGAGGATATCATTACTTTGGAGAAAGGTTGTCTTTCAAATTGAGGTTATTTCAAATCAACGAGAAATAATGATACTTGTGAAACGGAGTGAGATTTAAAGTTTTCGATGATTTGCTTAATGAGGACCTCTCCATCCGGATGTTTCATAATGTTGAGAATGATTTTCATATAATAAGGAGGAGATTGGATAATATCTTGTGATTATGATTCTCCGGAAATGATACCGTGATGACTCGGAAGGGGACGTAATCCTTATGAGGACCCACTTGACGATTGGTCTCTTTCCCATTCCAATGGTCGATATTTTACCCATCAGTTGAGCCCGTTAGAGGGCATGTGTAAATGAATCAAATACTTATGGGGAAAAATTTTTCAACAAGTGAAAGGAAATTTCTTTCCTATGGTCGATGAATGTTTATTCAATCTTTCTAATGATGATGAAATTTTGAACGGGAGAGGTGAATTGTTGTTTTGCTTAATAATGGGAGAAAACAATGATTTCATTTTTCTCACAACCGAACATTTTTCCATTTGTACCTATCCAGAGGTTTTTACCCACATATTACTTACGGGGAGTGAAGATAAAGTTTTTTAAACCTGGGTTATTTTGATAATTGCTGAACAAGGAAGGTTCTTTAAACTCTTGATGTTTTTGAACCCACTAACACCCACTTAATGGTCTTTCATGGTTACCAAAGCATTTTTCGGGTTCACAATTTTCTCAATTGAAAATCTTTTCCAAAAAGTTTTTTGAACCCGGAATCAAAATGTACGGTATATCTTTCATATCTAGTTTGGGGAGGTTTTTTTTCCACATTTTGGAGTTTCTTCTCCATAGCTATTACCCACATGAAACCTTGTTGGGGAAAAGAGTCAAGCGAAGGGACTCTATAATAAACAAGCGGCTTATCGGTGGGAGGAACCCCATGCTTTTCTTTTATTTTTTAGTCATTTTCTTTTTCTATTCTTTGCTTCCCCAAGGACAAATCAATTCGGGGTAGGTATAGCTTGTACTTGGTTAACAAAAACTAAGCCGTTTTAGAGATGTTTTGAGCTAACAATGTAAAAAAGAGGAGGAAGCTTGTTCTTTGTCGTTCATTGTTGGTTGTTTGTGATTTTTGTCTAGGTTTTCCGGATTTAGGAAGCTTCATTGTTATTAATTTGGAAGGACAAAGCACATTCCCACAAGTTTCCATTGATGGTTTCCCTCTTCTCTTCATATATATGGGAATTCTTATACCTTTCTTTATCGAACTAACATTCTGATTCTTTTGGCATTGTCCATAAGAATTTTGTTTAAAGATTCCTTTTGACACTTATTTTTTAAAACTTTTTGAGGTAAAGTTTTCATTTTTAGTTTGGGGAGGGATATTTCGTATTGGACTTCATTTACGAACTTGTTTGAATCTTTTTGAATACCTTTTGAGGAAAAGTGAGTAATTTTAAATTTTTGTTACAAGAAAACTCAAAGCAAGCTTTAGTTTGGAAAAAAACACCTCTTTTTGGATAGTCCGTTGGTCGAGAAATAGGAGTTAATTTTGAAACAACCTTTGGGGGGGGGGGGGGGTGGGGGGGGGGGGGGGGGGGGGGGGGAACCGGCGTGGAAATAGTGCCCTAGCTAGTTCTTTAACCTACCTTTTGTAGGGCAAGCTTTCACAAATCCTATTGACTTTGGATTTTTTAAAATTGTGAAGAAACGAGAAATGATGTAGTTAAATATAAGTGTATTTGTTTATGCAAGGTTTTTTGGAAAAACACTATAGTTTATATGAATGTTTGTGTCTTTTTTACTTCCCATAAGCTCTTAACACACTGAATCATACGTGCTCTTTTTAATTTAACTAAGTCAACAATGTTCTTTATGAAAAAGTCTTACATTTTTGTGAAATGATTATTTTAATATTGTAAGTAGATTTTTGCTTGTTTCAAATTTATAAGTTGATTTTATAAAGTGAAATTTTTCCATTCATCAAAAAAGATAAACTTATAAAATGAATGCCAATATGAAGCATTTCTAATGAAAAGCATTATTATTTCGTGCCAATGAAGCATTCCGAAAAACATTGAATAACAAAGCTATATGTAGGTTTAATGTTGGCGTATCCTGTGGAGAAAAGACTCGGATGGGGTCGCAAACTAAGATTAAACTTGTAGAGGATCTGTGGAAACATGGAAACATTCAGACTTTTTGTGTCATAAATATGTTTTGAATGGTTTGGTGGACTCTTTGTACAATGTGTACTGCAAGACCACGACTACCAAAGAATTATAGGAGTCGTTGGAACGCAAGTACAAAACAGAGGATGCTGGTACAAAGAAGTTTGTGGTAGCTCGTTTTTTAGATTACAAGATGGTTGATTCAAAGAATATGATAACCCATGTTCAAGATCTGCAGGTTTTGCTACATGACATTCATGCTGAGGGAATGACTTTGAGTGAAACTTTTCAAGTTGCTGCTATTATTGAAAAGTTACCTCCAAGATGGGTAGAATTTAAAAACTACTTAAAGCATAAGCGAAAGGAGATGAGTGTTGAAGACTTAGTTGTTCGTCTTCGTATTGAAGAGGACAACAAGCTGGCTCAGAAAAACACTTATACACTTGATTCTGCCAAGGCTAATATGGTTGAGCATGCTGGGTTATCTTCAAAGTCCAATTCTAAGGCAAAAGGAAAAGGCAAAAAGAAGAATGACAAGAAGAGCAAAGAGAAGGCTGAGTACCTTGCTCCTAAAGCTAGAATTGTGAAACATAAGTTCCAGGGGACTTGCTACAACTGTGACCAGCCTCTAAGCTGGGTAGAATTTTTCAGGATGGCAATCGATACTAATGTGACTGCTCCTGTGAACGTAACTGGTGCGCCGGTTACCAACACAGTTGCAAATCATGCTGAAAAACCAGAAAAATTCAATAGATAGAATTTTAAGAGGTGGCAACAGAAGATGTTCTCCTATCTCACTACTTTGAACCTTGCGCGGTTCTTAAACGAGACTGCACCTCAGGTGGAACCTCCTACGGAAGGTCAACCCTCTAATGCACAGGCTGTGCAAGCTGTGGAAGCATGGAGACATTCAGACTTTTTGTGTCACAACTATATTTTGAATGGTTTGGTGGACTCTTTGTACAACGTGTACTGCAAGACCACGACTGCCAAAGAATTATGGGAGACGTTGGAACGCAAGTACAAAACTAAGGATGTTGGTACAAAGAAGTTCGTGGTAGCTCGTTTTTTGGATTACAAGATGGATGATTCAAAGACTGTGATAACCCAGGTTCAAGATCTGCAGGTTTTGCTACATGACATTCATGCTGAGGGAATGACTTTGAGTGAAACTTTTCAAGTTGCTGCTATTATTGAAAAGTTACCTCCAAGCTGGGTAGAATTTAAAAACTACTTGAAGCATAAGCGAAAGGAGATGAGTGTTGAAGACTTAGTTGTTCGTCTTCGTATTGAAGAGGACAACAAGCTGGCTCAGAAAAACACTTATACACTTGATTCTGCCAAGGCTAATATGGTTGAGCATGCTGGGTTATCTTCAAAGTCCAATTCTAAGGCAAAAGGAAAAGGCAAAAAGAAGAATGACAAGAAGAGCAAAGGGAAGGCTGAGTACCTTGCTCCTAAAGCTGGAATTGTGAAACAGAAGTTCCAGGGGACTTGCTACAACTGTGACCAGCCAGGTCACCGTGCTGCTAATTGCAAGATGCCAAAGCGGGTGAATCCACGCCAGGCTAATATGGTGAATGATAATATGGACATGATTGCTATGGTGTCTGACGTCATTGCCATGATCTCTGAAGTTAACCTGGTAGGTTCTAACAACAGTGGTTGGTGGGTTGATACTGGGGTAACCCGTCATGTGTGTGCTGATAAGAGTATGTTTCACTCTTTCAGAGCGGTTGACAATGGAGAGAAGTTGTACATGGGCAACTCTGCAACTGCTGATATCAAGGGCGAAGGAGATGTTATTTTGAAGATGACATCCGAGAAAGAGCTCAAGTTGACTAATGTCTTGTATGTTCTGGAGATTCGCAAGAATCTTGTGTCCGGTTGGCTGTTGAACAAGTTTGGTTTTTGTCTTGTTTTTTAGTCTGATAAGTTTGTTTTGTCTAAGAATCAAATGTAAGTTGGTAGTGGATATGTCGTGAATGGTATGTTTAAGCTCAATGTAATGGTTGTTAAGAATGATATCAATAATATGAATTCTTTTGCTTACTTGATTGAGTCTTCTAATGTGTGGCATGGTCGTCTTGGACATGTAAATTTTAATTCGATGCGTCGTTTGATTAAATTTAATAGCATACCAAACTTTCATATTGATTCAAAATATAAGTGTGAAACTTGTGTTGAAGCCAAACTTACAAGATCATCTTTCAAATCGGTTAAACAAAAAACCAAACCACTTGATATGATACACACAGACATATGTGATTTGAAATCACTACCCATAAAAGGTGGTAATAAGTACTTTATCACGTTTATTGATGATTGTACAAAGTATTGCTACGTTTACTTGTTGAAAAGTAAAGATAAAGCTATAGACAAGTTTGTTCTATACAAAACCGAAGTTGAAAATCAACTTGGTCGGAAAATCAAGGTTGTACGAAGTGATAGAGGAGGTGAATACGTGTCTCCATTCGCTGATCTATGTGCGAAACATGGAATCAGACACGAGTTCACTGCTCCCTATTCACCTCAGCAAAACGGTATTGTCGAAAGGAAGAACCGTACCTTGAAAGAAATGGTTAATGCCATGTTGATAAATTCTGGTTTAAGCCAGGACATGTGGGGGGGAGGGGGAAGCCATTCTGATGGCTACTTATCTTTTAAATAAGATACCTCGTAAGAAAAAGAAGAGACCCCTTATGAACTATGGATGGGAAGAAACCCATCATATAAGTACTTGCGAGTGTGGGGGTGTCTAGCCAAGGTAGTTGTGCCGACACCCAAGGCCCAAAAGATTGGACCTAAATTTGTGGATTGTATATTCATTGGATATGCTAAGAATAGCAGTGCTTATCGTTTCATTGTACGTGACTCAAAAAAGTCGGATTTATCAAAGAATGCAGTAATGGAATCAAGGAATGATTCCTTCTTTGAAAATATATTTCCTTGTTTAACGAACACTAGAACACAAAGTGGATTTGGCTACACCAAAAAAGTGTGACGATATACATATAGTCACACATGATTTTTCGAGTGTGTGTGACTAAAGGTCGCGTGACCGTAGGGTACCTACGGTCACATTTTTTAGTTAGTGGCCGTATCCATTAAAAAACAGTGACCAAAACCTTAACATGTGTGACTAATTAGGTACAAATTTAGTTGGATTAATCAGTATTAGTGACCGTAAACACTGTATAGTCACACAAAACATGTTTTTTTATATTTAGTCACATACAATTAAGCATAAAGTGGCCAAAAGTGTTAATAAGTGTGACCATATGGTGTTTAAAGTGAAGTAAAAGTGTATTTTGTGTGACTATTGTTCATCCAATGGCCACATGAATTTTATGTTTGTGTGGCCTTTTGTAATATTTAGTCACACAAAGCATGTTTTTTTCAAATTGGATATATGACATAAAAGATTCTCGATTCGATAGTGGATAATGTGTTTACACTAGGAGGGGGCCGCTATATCTTGGAAAGTCTTTAAGCAGGCTGTCATGCTAAGTCGGACGATGGAATCAGAATTTATCGTGCTAGATAATTGCGGAGAAGAGGCGGCGGGAATGGCTCGTCAATTCGTTTAGAGGGGACATTACCAAGGTTGTCCTAATCCGGAAACGGCCATTAATATACATTGTGACAGTAAATCGCTATGTGGAGAGCTCTAAAAGTACAATTATAATGTGAAAGTCCAGACATATCCGTCGTCGACATAACTCGATACGACAACTACTCTCAACTGGAGTTATCTCAATTGACTATGTAGACGTAAAGGCTAAATCATCGGGATCGTTTACAAAAGGCTTAAGCAGAGAGTTAGCTAGTAAGTCGTCATAAAGGAGGGGGGGGGGACCCTAAGCCCTTGGAAGGAATGAGTTTTATGAAGGGACAACCTAACCTAGTTGACTGGAGGATCCCAAGATTAGGTTCATAGGAAACCTAATCATAGAAATGTGGGGAGGAAAAGTCACGGGGTCCCAATGTGGGGAAGTTACTTATCTTGTAACCTTCCTAGCCCTTCCAGTATAACCAATGTGACTTGTTGATGAGGTCAAACATATGGTTTAATGGTTCAGGATGAAAATCATAAACATAAAGGATTCAAGATGAACTCTGAAAGTATTATGTTTCTAATGATTCCAGGATGAACACCTATGGAGAGGAGTGGGGTCGCTATCGAAGAGATAAGAGAATTGTGGGGGCGCAATTCCTAAGAGCTCTTGCAGAACCAGGCTAGTGCCTCTATGACCATGGACGGGCACGTTAGAGGATTTGACAAGGTCAGGGGGTCTGTGTGAGTTATGTATTGTCGTCCACATAAAAGGGTGCGGTGTTGAGATAGATGGGACATCGGTTCTCTCTGACCTAGGAGATTTAAGTGCATTCACAAGGAAGGTTCAAAGGGTCACACCTACCTATCCTATGCAGGACTTAAAACGCAGAAATTTTGACGAAATTTTGGGTTGTATTCGAACGATTCCTTCCATGTGGGGGGATTGTTGGAATATATGGTTTTGCAAAGTGTGTTTTGCAAACTTTGGACACATTTAACATATATAGATGTTTATATGTCTTTGTACTTAGAGTGGGGCTTTGTGTTCTCACTCTATGAGAAGCTTCGCAACAAGCTAACTTATGTCCAATAGTGGACGTTAAGATGAATGAGAAATCGTGTCCTCAAAGTGAGGCAAGTGGAACACACATTGGGGACACAAGAACTATCCACATCGCACAAGTCGTGAAGTGGGGAATGGGTTATAAGGAACCTTTGGTCGTGACCTCCTAAATTCCTTTGTGGAGTTTTATGCTCCCGTCTACGCGGTGGGGGGGGGGGGGGGGGGTGCAAAAATTGGATTTCTGGGCCAGATGGGTTCGGTTCCACTGAACTCATGCGAATGCCTCCGGTGCGACCTGCGAACCCGATGCAGCTCGGTGGTTTCACCTACGCGGCCTATCTTTTTGCTACAGTTTTGTTATAAGGTCTAGATATTCTTGAGTTCAACTGTCTGAATTTATCAACATTTCAAAATCGTGTTATATAGTAACCCGGCTGATTTCACAAATATCTTTGGCTGTTTGACCAAGATTAGGGTTATGCTTATATACAGGTCCATTCTATTCATTTTTTGGCAGCCAAAAACTAACTCCGAATATTATACCTACTCCAGCAGCGGTTTGAGCAACCTTTCAGCAGTCATTCTTTCGGTCAGAAACCTTGACCCTTTCGTAATCTTTCAGGATCAGATTGTCTAGTCGGCTGTAAACAGCAATGGACGTTGTACCCTGGAAAAGACGGCGAATCTGTTTTAAGGGAATCGTGTTAAACACGAGCCTCGTTCTTTTACTGCTTTAATTATCTGTTAATTCTTTCGATTTATTTACTTGTTAATGTTATTCGGTTTACGCTATTAAAAGTAGAGGAATGCTACATCCACATAATACTCACAAAAAGAAATCCACACATACATGTGTCAATCAACTATGGATAGTGAAAAATAAGAAAGAGAAAATATACTACAACATGATTGGTTCATCACATTTGCCACATCATTATGTGAGAGTTTGTTTGTATAAATTATGTGGATCTAGCATTTCTCTTAAAAGTATGCAGGTTTCCCAACAAAACTAACCCACCCTTCCATCTCAGACAATAAAAATCGCACAATGTCAAGCTCAAAAGAAACAAAACCCTCCACCAAACCACCTTATTACGAAGAATTATGCTTACTTGGTCAAATGGCTATCGATTCTTTCAAATCACAGCCCGAAAAAGCCAAGAAACAAATCTCCAGCCTTCGCTCCTATGTCGCCTTCCATCGCGCCAAACAAAACAAGCGATCAAAACTAGCCATTGAAGCCTTACCAACAGTGACGTCACCACCTCATGATGAAAAATGTTAACATTATGCTTGGAAAATTTGTTTGGTTGGTAAACAAGTGAAGGTAATGGGTTGTTTGCCATTGGTTTCTTATGGGAGTGTATTGTTGAGAAAGTGTTGGGTGTTAAGGCTGTTGCCACGTGTCCTGTCTGTGGAGAAAAAGTGCCGGTTCGGGCTGATAAGCTTTTGGGTGAAGATATGGATTGGGATAAGTTGGATGATGCTTTTTTTCAAAAGATTCAAATTTATGTTGAACGTGGTAGAGGATCTTCAGCATAAATTTAGTTTACTGGGAAATATATATGTTTCTATTAACATCTTAGATGAAAGCCCTATCATTGATGTTTCGGAATTTTTGGGGAAACATATTAGCTATAGTAGTAGTGTTGTTGTTTCTTTGGTACTCTTTATGTGGAAAAGTTTTTATGGTTGTATGAATTTATTAGTAGGTGTTTGTTTAGTACCTTTATGATTGAATTAGTAGTTGTGTTCTTGTTTCTTTTCGTTTATGATTGTAAGATCTTTCATTAAACTTTAGATTCAAAGATTTCTAATCTAACAGTAACTCAAGAATGATTACAAGGGATAGACATAAAGAGACCTAAATAAACAAAAATATCATATCTTAACACCTAATTCAAGAATTGATAGGCAAAATTTGAGTTTCATATGTCTTTTGATATATAAACTCCTACATGCAAAATTTGACGATTAATTAGAATGTTTCGTAGGAGCGATATCTTTAGCCTTTAGGATATATAATGGTACTTGCATGAATTGCACACAATATCCTGTAGAGACCAACAGGGTAAGCTTTGTGGCTCTGGAACATCAAATCAGTCTACATCCATTAAACCATCAGACATTTATCCTTGAGAGAATTAATTACTAAGAATTAGATACTATGAAACCAGCAATTATCACCTTCAAATCCTGAGCTATTCGGAACAAGGCATATTTTAACTGCTTATGCTGTTTGTTTCTGTTTATTGGTAAAGTGGGCAATGTTTTAACTTGCAATGTTTTCTGTATATTATGTTTTCAAAAATGCAAGTGTCTAAAAAAACACCAATTGGCTTGTTAAAACTAAAAAGAAAATGTTTTAAGGTATATTAGAGGGAATTTGGTTTGTAAATAGTGTCTTTGCGTAATAGATAAACATGAAACTAATGTTATAACATTTTTTATATAAAGTTTAAAAATGTTTAATTGTTATGTTGTTTCCGATAATCATTAATACAGTTAAGTTTTAAAATATTGTTTTCCGATAAGTTGGAAGGTCCATACAAGCCACAGGTTTGGCTTGAGATTATATAGGCTTAATTACTTCCCGCATCCAGGACATGGAATATTTTTGTTACGGTCACAAAGGAATGGGGGGATTAGTTATGCATGGGTGATTTAACAATGAGTCTCAAAAGAACCGAAAAAGCCTTTATCATGATCGAAACAACACAATTACGGAAAATATCAGCATCAAAAACAGTTGAGGTGGACAAGTATTTAAACAATACTGTGGTTAAGGAACTTGATATATGTTAAGGATGACGAGCATAGGGATCTTGATCATGAAATCCTTGCTGCAACAATTCTCAAGTTCTTTCAAAATTCAAAATGGTGTGTCTAATCAAGTGAAAGACATTAGAATTATCTTTGGATACCTTCGCTTAATTCTAGGAGAGCAGGTGATGATGTTGATTTATCTTTGGTGTGACAATAAATTAAAGCAACGTAGAGGTGAAAAAGAAGATGATACGGGTACTACTACTCTAGGAGGCACATTTCACAATACTCACCAATTTGGTGAAAAAGAAGATGATATGTGACAAGCTTAGCAAGAAAATCTTGTTTATTTATATAATAAAGAAATTATATCATTTCGGAATGATTTTGACAAAACAATGTTATTGAAAAAAAATTAAACAATCACATTGTTTGATTTAGACACGTGATAAAATCGTGCAATGTGATTCGTTAATAAAAAGTTAAAATTGAATTAATTTTGATCAAACTTTTATGAATTTGATGAAACATTTTGGTAGATAAAAAAACATAAAATTATATGTGTCAAATTTCTAAAAACAAAAACTTAAAAAAAGATGAGATAATTAATAAAATTTTAGTTGTTTAATTATGAATAAATTATATTGAGTTAAGTATAAACTTATAATTTTTCATGTTTTTGTAATAACTTCAAATTATAAACAAATACCTCTTTATACTTTATATCCTCTAGACTTTATATTTTAAAATACAACATATATGTTGTTTGAAAATTACAACTTATACATATGTGTTAGCCCGTATTTTATATAGCCTGTATTATTGTATTGGGCTAAAGCCTGGCTCTAGAATAATTCTTGTAACATCATATACTGTACAGTATCAATCATGAATGGAGACACATACATTTACCTTACTTACATGGTATCAGACTAAAATAACAATCCCTAACCCTAAACCATCCAAACTGTCGTCCAAATCATCCGTTCAAAATCTTCAAATCGTGTCTGTTATTATTGTTCGTGTTGGTGATTTGTGCTAATGTCACAAATCCACACGTTTATCAGTTGTTGTTCGTGCTTAGGTCACGGGCCAGGTTCCTTGTATGTTTACTGTTTTTTTCATTTGAACCCTAGCCTCTCATTAAAATCGTCACATACAACAATAACCGAATAAAACCCTAACTTGTATCACAATGACTGGTTCGTATGCTACCGCTACTGTCCTTCTCTCGGATAAAATTTCAACCGTTACACACCATCATCTTCTCACGAGGGTTCATGTTAAGTTTGATCTTGAAAACTGGAACTATGGATCATGGGAATTTTTTTTAACAAACTTTGTCAAAGCTATGAGGTTAGTAAGTAAATTCATGGTTCCTCGGATGCTACCTCCACAAGCACTCCCGCCCCTCTCACTCTGGAAGAGCTCAAAGTGGATTTCATTGTTCTATCGTGGATCTTTACGACACTCTCGGACGATCTTCAAGCTAGGTTGCTTGTGGAACATCCACGATCCACTAAAGTGGCATGAGATCTGCTTACCGAGATTGTCAAAGACAACGAAAGGTCTCGTACCATTGTATTGAAGGCGGAACTAAGATCACTTAAACTCGGTGATTTGTGCATGGATGCATACTTTAGGAAAATCGAGTCAATTGCTACTATTCTAACAAGTCTTGGATCTCCCGTTAGTAGTGAAGATGTAGTCACTTTTGCTCTCGAAGGCTTTCTCGACAAGTATGATCGTGTATATGATATTATGCATCATCGCGACACCTTTCCCGATCTTAAAACCACTCGTTCGATGCTAACCACCGAAGAGATGTGGTTAAAGTTCAAGTCTCAATCTCTACCCGTGGACTCTTCATCATCTTCTCCCGTGGTTCTTATGGACGAATCAGGTATTTATCGTCGCCCCTCTAATCCTTAAGTAAAGTCTTGGTGGCCTTGTTATTGCTAAAGGCACGTGTTGGTTTGGTGATGGTTGTAAATTTGTTCATGATGTGAATGCGAAAACTAGTAACAATAGTGGTGTTGAAACAAAGTAGAATAATACTGATGAGTTGTTGGTTAAGCTATTGGGTCGTTTGGGTTTGTCTAATAACTCGAAAACACCTACTGGAACTCATACGCATGCACTCAAGCACTCTACTGTATCACCTATTAGCCCAGCTGTGTTCTATACCTTTGCTGGCCCAGGCCCACTTTATTATACCACTATAGCCCAGCATGTTAGCCATGTTAGACCCCCTGGTTTCGGATATCTGCCAGCCTCATTGATTAGTCCAGTACTGGTGATAAATGCTAAATTGTATATAATAATTACCCGGGATTTTGCCAAATAAAAGCCAAATAATGCCAAAAGAATAGAAAAATGTGTGCTTTTGTGGTAAATGTGCAGGAAAGGATTTTAAATAGGACCAAAATAAGCCCAAAAACAGTCAAAAATCGACAAAGATGGTAACGAAAGAGACAAGATAAAGAGTTGAGAAAAATCAGCCAAAGATAAAGCCGGATCAGCCCGACACAGCAAGAAAGATTCAAAGCCAAAATGAAGTCAAAGGTCCAAGTATGACAAAGTTTTAAAAGTTCAAGGACTATTTGAAGTTTTTTGAAGATCAAGGACTCTTAATTTGCAAAAGTTGCTAAATAAGGAAAGTTGTTTATAAGGGAGAAGAAAGAGAAATAAAACCTCAAGGCTGAAATTGCCAATTTCGAAACATCTTTTGTACTAGAAAAGGGCGGGTGCAAAGACAAGGACTATTATTGTCAATACTCCATACATTCAAACACACACGCGGCTTAAAAAAAACCACAGCTCACTGAATTTCCGCCAAATTCACACAACCTACTTTGCCTAAATTCACTTCCCCGCTCCTCTCTACATCAATTAACCTCATTCTAATCTCCTTATACATCATTCCGTCCACATGTCAATCCATAATTGGCCAGGACACCTCATCATCATGATCAAACGGCCAAGAATTGTTCAAAAAGGATCAACGGATGAGATTGAATGGAAGCTTCAAGAATCTCTCTCTCTCTCTTCATCTTATAAATAGGAAGCCTAGGGTCATTTTGGAGAAGTTAGATAGGTTTAATTTTCGGCTTGTTATTTTCTTTACTTTTACGCATTTTCTTAAGTTTTTTAAAATTTCAGCTTCAATGACTTGAACCTTTGTGTTATCTATTGTACTTATCAATTTGAGCCATAATTCAGTTTTCAAAGTCAATTTGCCCCCCCCCCCCCCCCCCCTTTCTTACTTTGTTTTCCATTTTACGAAATTTTTCTCCATAAGCTCTAATAAGCTCTATTGTGCTTAAATTTTTGTATAAGGCTCAATTTTAGTTCAAAACCTTTTTTTTAAAAGTCATTCAACAATAGTTTAATCATTTTACATCATAAGATGATCACTTGAGTACATTTTTGTTCATTTTGGAAGCTACAAGAAGAAATAAGCTGTTAAAGCTTATTGAGCTTGGTTTAGAGGCTTTGGGAGCCACTTAGGATCATGTTTGTTAGCCACTCATTCTACAAGAGTGGCTAAGTGCTGAGACTTCATCAATCTCAGGTTTTAATTTTTTTTTCAATTTCATTACAGCTTATTCCCGTAGCTTATTTCAATACTTTTGTTTTACCTTATGCTTTAATCATGTTTCAATTAGCTTAGTTAGTCTATAAGATGTGTTAGTTTTAAGCTGGTTTAGTTTAAAGTCAAGTTAGATTTACTTTTCAAATTTGTCATAAATTGTAGTAGAATAAGTATTAGAGAAAAACCTAGCTTATTCTCATTAATAGCTGTTACTTTTAGTTTTAAAATAGCTTTATAGGGTCTTTTTAAGTAGGGAGTGATAAAAGGTTTTAGCTATTTCAGTTTTAAAATAGATTTTAAGATCAAATTAGTTGTGACAGCTTTATATAAAGTAGTGTTTGGATTAGGTTGTATTTGACTCTTAAAGTTAATTTTACTCTGTCAAAACTCTTCATTTTAGTTGTGCTAGGTATATGTTAAAAGGGTTAATAGTTTTTTGGTAGTTAGTGATCAGAATTACAAAGTTTTAGAGTTTAAGAAAGTTAACATTTGCACTAGACAGATTTGTGTTAAGTAACTTTAAGATTTAGTAGTTTTAATGATTCGAGATTGTTAGTTTAGATAAGAATGGATTTACATTAATTTAGTAATGAGTTGAAGGGTTTTACCTCAAAATGGGCCTGCAATTCAGTATTTTGCAAACTTAGCCTGTAAGTAAGTGTGTGAATCAATGCCAAATGCATCAGCAGCAACAAACAGCTTCAGCAACACTTAGCACTCTTTTTCATTTAAATTTTCTTGTAATCTTTGTTAAAACTTAGCCTTTTTCTTTTTAAAATCCTTTAGTATACATATTAAGCTACATTAAGTTTCCTTTGTTTTCAATTTTCATCAAATAATAAGCAAGATACAAGCCAAAATGTAAAAATACTCTTTGAGCCTTAGTTTCTGTAACAGCAAACTAGAAGCTTATTTTCTAGCTTATTCTTTTGTTAAAAGGTAAAAGTGCTTTTATTAAAGTTGTTGGAAATAAGCTGTTTTACAACTTTGTAGTTTTAAGTTTTTTCTGAATCTCACTTTTTGATAAGCCAAAAATAAGCCACAATCGCGGGGTCTATTTGGTATTTTTCTCATAGTGTAGGGGTGCCCGTTTTCTCTATAGTGTAAAATTTCCAATATTCGCCCGCCTACCCTGTTGTTTAATTTCTTGCAGAATCTACCCTGTCTTTTGTATTAAGTAAAATAGATTTAATTTTTAGAAAAATAGTTTTATAAAATTAGGGTTTTTAGTTTAATCAATCAAATTAGGGTTCAATTGAGTAATAAAAATTGGGGCTTTTTGTTCCATAATTTTTCTGCACATTTTTAGAGTTTAAAAACCATTTTTCTATATTTTTCCAATTAATTTTGTATTTTCTAGAAATTAAAATAGATTTTAGTGATTACTTTTTCTTATAAAAATCATAAAAAATAGAAAAATAGTTGAAAATTTTTGATTCTTTTTGCATTAATTTTCATTTTAAATCTAGTATTTTTGAAAAATAAAAGAAAAATTTTAGTGTTAATTTTTAGAAAAAGTTTATTTTTGATAAATCATTAAATCTTAGAAAATTCATAAAAAATTCAAAAATACATAAAAAATTCTAATTCTTTTTCCTAAAATTTTCATTTTAAATTTGTGATTTTTAGGTATAAAATTTGTTAAAAGTTGTGCCTTAGTTTTTAAATTTCAGTTTTAGCTCGCGTTTATTACGTTTTGTGCATTTAAATTTCGTGCTATTTCATTGTTTTTAGTTTGTGCTATTAAATTTTGTAGTGTAATCAACAATTCAAAAGTCTTTTATCATTCTTAACTCGAATCCGAATTATTCCTAAATTCTCAATTCACGATTTCGTTGGGACACGACCCGAGGAAAAGTACTTCCCGGATAAAAAATATACAAATTGTGTTTTCTCTTGTGAGATTTTTACCTTATATTTCTCTTGGTTGAGAAGTATTTTGGTTAGAAATTTTCACGGGATTAATATAATACGTATATAAATTTGACTACACCAGTTATATATATACTATTGAACGAATCAAATTTTGGCGCCGTTGCCGGGGAGGCTGTGAAACGATTATCGTAACGTTTGACAATTTGTGTTTGAATTTGTGAATATTTCTTCTATTTTTATAAAAATATAAAAAAATACAAAAATATTTTTCATTTTCTTTTATTAGTATAATTATCATATAAAAAAATATTGTCCATAAAAAGAAATAATAAATAAATTCACCAAGTTGGTAAAAGAACACCAACATATAATACTTTCCATTGAAGTATTATCCATCAATAAGTTCCCGAACAAAAGATTCAAAAACTTGCCATTTGTGTCGCTTACGACGTACGGCTCACCTCGATTTGATTAACAAACTATAAGGTGGGTATAAGGAGGGTTGTTCCGAGGAACTACGACCCGAAAGGAGAAAGGATTTTAATAGCTTCGCGCTTTCCTACTCCTCCGCTCGCTTGTGCGTTTTTCATTTGGAGAGCTACCGTGAAGTAAGTTTGATTAATGGTTGAAGTTGTCCTATCTCGTTGTCCGTTAAAATAAATTGTGAATAAATCATTGAAAAACCAAAAAAAAAGTTGTATAAATTTTCTTTTTATATTTCTATTTTGTGCATGCGCACTCGTTCTCAAGCCCGTAAACGTCGACAACAACAAGTCCGACAAACTTCTGTTGAATCACCCAATCTTGAGAAACCAAATAACAATCAAGAAACTTTCAATCATCCCATAGTTACGATGGCCGATAATCGTACTATGGCGGAAAGTAAAGGAAGCCGAGACAAAGAATAGAGCTGAAAATAGGACTAAAAACAAGCCAATCAAGAAAGATGAGAAAGAAGAAGCAGTCGTGGGACCCAGTTCTCAGCCTGTAGAATATTATCTAAAACATAGGATCAATGAAAAATTATAAGAGGGACTATTTGATAATAATAGGTTCAATGACTCTCTCTCAGGAGTCCGAGTAGGAAAAATAAGAGGAAAGACCTATAATTTGTCACCTAGGGGGCCTGTTTATGAAGCAATCCTCAAGAAAAAGATAATAAAGAAGGAGGACATTGGAGGAAACTTTGATATACCTTGCAACATAGGAGGTCTGAAACTCATGAGCACCCTAGTAGACCAGGGATTCTGACATAAACGTCATGTCCCTCTCCACCTACATGAAACTAACCAACGAAAGGCTTGCTAAGACAGACATTAGACTCTCCCTAGATAGCCATTCGTATATCTACCCTTTAGGAATAACAGAGGACATATTAGTTGATGTTGCTGGTTATGTGTACCCTGTGGACTTCGTGATTTTAGACATAAAGGAAGACGAAAAGAGGCCATTTATCTTAGGAACACCATTCTTGACAATGGCTAAGGCCTTGATTAAGTTTGATAAGGGCACCATAACTCTAAGATATGGAAAGAGTAAGATTAAGTTATTCTAAATACTTGAATCCCTTTGTAAAGACGAGAAAGGGATTAAGAACGATATAGAGCCTATAGCCCCCACTATGACTGTGAATAGGCTAGTCCTGAAATAGGAGGAAAAGATAAAACTTCAACAGAAAAGGAGATGGATTCACCGATGGAGGAATTAAACGCAAAAATAGCGCCCTGCTCTTGTCAAAATAGAAGTTAGGTTTTACAAGCGAAGTCACGTAAAGACGTGGGGCTTTTCGAGTCGAAGCTTTAGAAATCGTAATATTAAGTAAAGCAATTTGGTTCATTCCAGACCTTTTTACGGTACAAATATGATATGTCAGTAGTTGCTAAAATAATGCCATGTGCATAGACATTTCCTTTCTCTCGACTACTTAGCAATCAGAGCCACAACTCAATCATGTAATCATATAAAAAGAAATATGGTTAAAATTTAGTGAATCTGTATAACAAAAATAAAAGGATAGGGGAATGGAATTACTTGTAAGCGGAACTCCTTCATATATACTTCAACACCCATCCGAAAAATCAAAAAAAAGTGATCAAGATGACATTAAAATGCGCCACATTAGTAAAATAAAAAAAAAACCAAACTGCATAAATGTGTGTTGTATACCTTAGAAGCAAACAGGATTCCTGCTCTCATTTTGCATGTATCATGTCACCCTGCTAAAATATATAAGCACTATAAGATAGATTTCTTACTTAGCACTCTACGACGAATTTATAGTTAAGAAGACTTTACCTATCTGTATTGGAGCATCAACAAGAATTGTGAAATATGGTTCTTTTTTTTTGTTTTTTTGAGGATTCCGAGCTATCCGCTTTTGATATCCCCTTGCTTCTAATATTTTATTTCTATCCGTTAGTTTCAAATCAAAAATGTTATTGTGCACCATCCTGTTTGCAGCATAAAAGCAATAAGAAGAACAGCACACAAACCGAGTGTTTGGGAGTAGAAGGAAAGCAAAGTAGTAACTAACTTCCAAGTGTTGATTTAATTATAAACTTAAGACTGTTTATAAGATTTGAGCATGTGAAATTGAAATAAAAAATCTTTCCAGGAATGAATGGCCATGGATAAAACAATGGACAGAATGCGACATTTTCTTATTTCGTTTGCATTTTCATAACTTAACAGAAAATTACAAATTCTTGCAGTGTATATATTCATGATCATATAACCTTCTTAATAATATGACAATAGGCTTATCCCATGCATAAAGTTTCAGTTCTAATAATATTCATTCATATCAACAGATCTTACAATCACTCACCATTGGAGTGCATACCACATATCAACCACACTTCTAATTTGTTTACGAATAATCGAATGGTTTAATAGAAAAAAGTAACCCTTGACATTTTGGTGAAATTCTAACTTTAATATCGCAAGTTCTACTTTTTATTGAATCGCAACAACCTATACAACTATAAATCTAACAGGTTTCCTAGAAGCCATCCCATCATTAAACAAATGACCATTTGATAGATTATGTACGTTCTTAAATAATGACAATGACATATAAACCTCTTTTCAAAAAAAGCCATATCCTTGACCCTGCAGAATCTAGGACTACTCTATCCACTCCACTTTCCAACTGCACAATTTAAGAAACAGATGCTCCAAAATCAGCATCACCAATCCTACATGCTTAATCAACAGTGATGTTCCATATTTTGTTGGCTCTGCCCTCGACCCACGGAAGCATTTCCAAAAAGGGTTGTGCATCTCTTCCTTCATTTGCCATACGCGTAAAGATCAAAAATTTATCGATACACATAATGGGTTGATTTAGATTATGGTTCATGTCTAACCGGTCAAACGGTTCTAAACTATTTTTTTTAAAGTTTCTTCTAAAAAAGATAAGACATTCAAAGTCTAAAATTCGATTGAAGGCTAAGGTTGTATCACCTGCTTGGGAATAGAATAACTGTACATCAAACGTAATATCAAAGCAAATGCATCGGCTACCCAAATCGCTTGATGCCTGTTAGAAACCATGTAAAAGAACAAAAGATGTTCAAGTGAAAATCTGAATCAACAATAAAATTTGTTATTTCGAAAATTATATTCATACGGATTATAGTATAACGCATACCAAAAGTTACCCTAGTAGACCATACGTGTAAACTTCATAGCTTGAAAAAGTTTCAAGAAAAACTTCCCTCGTCGCTTCCGCCGATTGTAACCATACGGCTGCAACATTATGAAACTATCAGCTCCTAAATTAACAAATGTGTGTACATAGCATAAACAAACACCCTAAAAATCATCAATAAGGCGAACAATTGACGTAAAGCCTTGGATAGTATCAATTTTAACATTTCCGTAGCCATCCAAGCCCACGAAAGAAACATCATATAGTTCCAGTGTCTTAAAAGCTATAAGAAACTAAGAATGATGCACCCAAACCAACTTGCTACATTGTTTTCAGTACTTGTTCTTTCACTATGTTTTCAAGTGTCAAATAGCATGCGACGTGATACATCAAATTGCATTAACTGATGGTTTAATACATTAACTCTTTAAATATTTAATCAATCAAATCCATGAAAACCCCAATTTGCAAAAACCCATATACCCTTTACTAATTAGAAGCTAAAACAAATATAGCAAGAGTTAAAAAAAAAGTCACCTTGTACTCATAAAGGTCAGAGGATGATTCACAGCTGTGTGGTTGGCCGAATTTTTTGAGAGAGAAAGATGTGTGGCGGTAGTTTTATATAGAGGGGGTGAGGAAGAAACGGTGAGGACGGTGGATTCTTTTGGGGGAAAATGGCAGGGGTGGGAGAGAGTAGATAACGGTGGGATTGATACGTGTCTTCTTAGAGAGACATTTGTATAACTTTTATAATTTTATAATATACCGGGTTTTCACGGGTCATGTGTTTGTGAGAGAGAGATCGAGAGACAGAGAGAGAGAGAGACCGGGTTAAAAATAACCCGCCAAGCAAAAAGCTCCCACTAAATGTATATATTGGATAATATTTAAAGAGTTAACATTCATAATAAAAGAAAATATAATAACAAGAACACTAAAAATGCAACTTATGTTTTAGTTTCTCTATTTCTCTTATGGGTTGGTAATCAAATTTCACAAAATACCTCTAAACTTTTAGTTATATTGCACTAACAATGCTTGACTTTGGGAGGGCCGAGACCTTCCCCTGCCTCCACAAAGGTCCGTCCTTGCCCACGTACAACTCGACTCATTTCTAGCTAAGGATGATCACGGTCCGAAAATTAGAATAGACCGGACCAAAAACCGTTCTGATCCAAAACATCGGATCGAGGATCGGACCAAAATGTTCGGTCCATGTCCGGGTTGGTCCGGATCGGTTTCTCGATTCGGTCTGATCCGCAAATCTATAATGCTCTTAAATAATACAATTCATATGTACCATCTTCTTTCTCATTTCGAGGAAAATGTGTGGAAGAAAAAGAAGACTAGCATAATCAAAATAGCAAAATTCTTAGGTCATCTCAATGGGTTTAGAAACCACACGTTTCTCTGGATCATCATAGTGTACTTCCACATATCCACTCAGAGGAAGAGTTTCTGGTCCCTCCAGCTTCAGGTTGTTTTCATGAGTGCGAATAAAGCGAACTCCTTTTCAATAGAAACGAAGAATAATAAAAGAATTAAAAAAATATAACATAAGCA